>CM049401.1:35075071-35122571 GCA_026929865.2 Hyperoplus lanceolatus
TATTTCTTTTGTTCAATTTTTAATAAAAAGCTGATTTTTTTTTATTGTCCCACAATGATGCCTCTTGTTCATCGTCTTATTATCTTCTGGGAGAAGCCTGTGTCATTTACAATCAAGAACAAGCTTGCTGGTTTCATAAAAGTCAAGTCATTTTAAGTCAAAATGTGCCAGGGGTATGAATAAAATTTCGGTTTTGGTTGTAGATACAGTTTGTGTATCTCTATCTATGTCTATTATTTAGATTCTTATTTATTTTAATTTATATCTAAGGTTGTCGGATTCTTTCTGTTAGGGTAGGCTATATGGAGTACTTCTGATTCATGAATTGCTAAAGAATTTTCAATAAAGTTATTTCAACCCCTCCTCCCCCCCAAAAAACAAACAAACACAAAAAAAGATTTAATTCAAAAAACTTTATTATCCATCTCATAGTGACAAAAAAATTCAAAATTGCCTTCAGTTTTCTGGCTCAAACAACATAAAATCACACAAACAGTCAATACAACAGTGAAATCATGTGTGTAAAGCAAAGCTGCCTTCAAAATTGATTGAAATTGCACCACCATCACATGTAACAAATGTTTACAAGATTTACTTTGTATACTTTACTGGTTAAAATACTCTGTCACAAGTAAGTTAAAACTATAAATAACAGGCAGTCAAAGTAGGCTACTCTCTTTAAAGTTAAAGTAGGCTACAAATTAAACATTCTCTGGTACCAGTCTCTAATCTGAGCAAATGCATTACTGTAATTCCCCCCTCCTTAAACATTTTGATTGATTGAAAAAAACAATGTTAATGTGCTTGAAAATATGTCTTTAAAAATAAAATTAACTTGTAGTCTATTTAAACAGATCCATGCAATAGAAAAAAATTATTTCTGATATGCTGCTTGTGATTTAAGTAGTTTACTTCAATAGCTTAATCGTCACTCAACTGTACAGTCAGAGTGCACATATGAAATACATTTCCACTGGATCACAAAACATTACTGTACAAAAAAGGCCTAAGTATAAAAAAATATCTTCAAAATGCTACGAAATGCGAGTGATAAAAAATTAAATCAAAACGTTGGACTGAAAATGAGTTTCACAGTGTCATAAATTCTGAAGTTGCACATGTTTATAGCGGCATATAGATATTGCAGATAGTCCAGTTCAAAGGAAGCTGGAGATATAATGTAGTGGGTGAGGGGTTACTTTGAGTTTAGTTTACATTGACTTTACTTGTCAATGGCTTTTGAAATGTATCCCCTCTGAAGTTCCCACACTCCAGAGGGGGAGAAGTTTGGGGTTAAGTGTCTTGCTCAAGGACACAATGGTAGAGTTGGTGGGCACCGTAGGTGAAATAGCAGCCACCACTACACATGGAAATCCAACTAGAGAAAAGATTTGGTTATTGTTAAAATAGATAGATTAGGTAGATTATTATTTTAATGTCAGAGCACATTGAGACATTAAATTACGTAAATTGCAATAACAAATGAATAAAAAACAAGATTATGTAGCACATTCTGTTAATTTATTTTGGAATTGAAGCATTTTTTCTTGTGCTTTTAGGCAGGTGGGTGGAGGATCATGAGGTCGTCCACAACATGATGTACAACGCCAAAACCAACCTCAAGCTTTCCCACAAACGGACAATGACCCAATCAGTTTGGTGGGACAACGGAGTTCTACCACTATGGATCACCGCTCAAAACCAGGTCAGACCCCCCCCCCCTCCACCTCTTCATACCTCAATCGCATACCTGCAATCACTTTAATCAGAAGTGCAATATTGTGGCGCTCCGGTGGCGTAGTGGATAGAGTGAATACCATATTGGCTCCGGCCTTTGTGCAGTGGTCGCGGGTTCAAATCTGACCTGTGGACCTTTGCTGCAGGTCATCCCCCCTCTCTCTGTCTCCCCATTTCATTTTTCATTTCATTTTCATTTAACTTTTATTTATCCTCGAGAGACCAATTGAGGGGTGACCCTCATTTACAATGACGTCGAGTTCAAACAAATTCAAAGGAAAAACAACAATACATTAACAATATTCAACGCAAATACATCAAATACACAACAACAGGTGAAGAGAAAAACAATTGAAACATTTACACAGTGGTGAAATTAAGTGGTAGCAATTAAAATTAAATGGGTGAGAGTACCATATAGCCTAATTAAAACAGTTACAGGTAGAGTTTGGCAGATTTAAAATAGTTTGTTTAAATTGGTTAAAGGATATGAAGTTATTTAGTTTAATTTGTTGCTGTAAGTTGTTCCAGGAGTCAGGGGCACTGAAGCTAAAAGCTGTCTTTCCTAGCTCAGACCGGGCTTGTGGGACATAAAGCATAAGCATGTCAGTGGAGCGGGTCTGATAAAGCCCATCTGAGATTTGCAGCAATTCAGTTAAGTAACGAGGAAGCTTCCCGGTCAAGGCTTTGTAAATTAAAATATGCCAATGTGCGTCACGTCTCTCTTTAAGGGAGGACCACCCAACCTTTTCATATAAAAGACAATGGTGTGTGTCATAAGCATCTCCTGTGATGAACCTTAAAGCAGAGTGAAAAACAGAGTCCAGGAGTTTAAGACATGAATGTGATGCATGCCGGTAAACCACATCACCGTAATCAAGGACAGACATGAAAACTGCTTCAATAATCCTTTTCCTACTAAATAAAGGGAAGGTGGTTTTGTTCCTATAAAAATAGACAATTTTTTGTCGTAGTCGACGAACAAGATTTTTTATATGAAAATTAAAAGTGAGTTTATCATCTAACCAGATGCCAAGATATTTGTACTCTGTGACTCTTTCAATTAAGAATCCATTATTTGTAAAAATATTAAAATCATTCAAATTTGTAGTTCTTGCTCTGGAGAAACACATATATTTGGTTTTGTCTGTATTTAGAACTAGCCTGAGGTCCACTAGACAGTCCTGCAGGGTGTTAAAAGAGCTTTGTAGGTTCTGAATAGATTGGTGCACCGAATCGGAAATGCAATACAGTACTGTGTCGTCAGCGTATAGATGGGCATGACAGTTTTTTAGCGATGAAACAATGTTATTTATATAAATTGTGAAAAGAACTGGACCTAAAATTGAGCCTTGTGGGACACCATTTGTAACAGTTAAAAACTCAGATTGGTATCTCCCGAGTTTAACTGACTGCTGTCTATCAGAGAGATAATCCCTAAACCAGCTACATGCAGAATGATCAAAGCCAATGTCATGCAGCCTCTGTAAAAGCAAATGGTGGTCAACAGTATCAAAGGCCTTTGAAAGATCAATAAAAAGTGCTGCACAGTGCTTTTTCTTGTCTAATGCTGTAACAATGTTGTCTACAACCAAAGTCACAGCAGAGACAGTACTGTGGCCTGCCCTAAAACCAGATTGGAATGGGCTCAAAATGGAAGCACTAGTTAGAAATGTTTTTAACTGATTATTAATAAGTGATTCTAGAATTTTTGCCAGGCATGGGAGTTTGGAAATTGGCCTGTAGTTATTAAGATTATTTTTGTCACCACCTTTATGTAAAGGAATTACGTGAGCTTTTTTCCAAAATTTCAACTCTGTACTATCTAATAAAGCTTGAAAATGTAGTACAATATCTTTTTTATATATTTATTTATGTATCCGTCTCATCGCTGGTTGTTTTCACTGGGAGGCTCAGTCCTTGTGATGTAACTTCTGCTGCAGTGGATTGTGGGTCAGAACCTCCATAAAGCTGCTGGTTTCAAAACTAAAAAAATCACCACTGGTTGTAGTAGGACATCTGGGTATTTTTCTGCATGCTGCATCTGACATCATGTATTAGGACAAACTAAATCTGTTTCTACCAAACTAAATAGCAGGGAAGGATGGGGATCTGAACAAATGGCAACATTCAGGATTGTTACTTACTTAGATACCATACCACCATATTGGAACTTGGGCTTTTTCCAAATGCAGGACCTTTGTATTGATGTACATCATCTCGTAGTTCCTTTATGCATGACTTTGACTTCATAGAACCTCATATAGCCTAACAGTGTCATTCTAGATATGTGTCTGGATTTCGCAGCTAGTTGATTCCCATACCGGGAGTTGAACCCGGGCCTCCTGGGTGAAAACCAGGAATCCTGACCGCTAGACCATATGGGAGATGTTTGAGTCTCTGTTGAGTTTCCAGTGATTTGTTACAAGATGTGAAATCATCATGTGAACAGGATTGATTTATACTCTTGGCCAATCTCACCACTCTTGTTTATTGGACCCATCTCCCATATGGTCTGGCGGTCAGGATTCCTGGTTCTCACCCAGGCAGCCCGGGGCTTATTCAAACGATTAGAAATCCTGTGTTTTGGCCGCAGCACCTGATTTGGTGTGACTGCAGCCTGATCATGACAAAAGGGAACTTATACTCAAGTAATCATGTGAGCACCATCTTAATGTTTGGACAAAATATTGAAGAGCGTCTAAGGGCTCACTGACACCAGGTCATCTGTACCGTGCCAAAGTCTGTCTGCCCCCTAAAGTCTAGTTGGACCAGTGTGAGTGCTCCGTTCCATTATCAAGCGCGGTACCCTTAATCAACTTCAACAGAGGTCTACTGAGGCCAACGTACAGATGCTGATGAACCGAAATGCAGATCAAATCTTGAATATATTGAGTGAAACCTGTTTAAATCAAATGTTTAAGTTCCCATACCGGGAGTTGAACCTGGGCCACCTGGGTGAAAACCAGGAATCCTGAGTTATTGTGGTAGCCGAATTGTTCCCCATGGCTTGACAAAGACGAGAGGTAGTAGACTGGACTTATCATCAGTGATCAGGTTTATTCAGAAGGAGATTCCATCAGACATACAGAGGATTTCAGAGTGAGCATGATAGCAGCGGGCTGGAGGCCGCAATGGCACTCACTCGTTAGTTACAGAACAGTGTCTTATATTCTCATGTGTGGGGGGTATCAAGTGTATCATATCTACAAATAGACAGATCGTTTCATACCAAGTCAAACACACGTCCATCTAGGGAGGTTCTACTTCTTCCTCGTAACCTTAACCTTTAAGACTATCTGCTCAGTAACTCTGGTGAATAGAGGCTATTCAAATCTACAACATTATCATGGGAATCTGATTTATTAAAACATTTAAAGATCAGACCACCATTTTGACTCTGCTATAGTCCCATATGGTCTAGCGGTCAGGATTCCTGGTTTTCACCCAGGCGGCCTGGGTTCAACTCCCGGTATGGGAATCTCTTGTGCAAGCTCCTCAAAGAGACTCCTCTACCGCTCCTTTCACACAGACACAGTTCTGGAGTCTCACATTCTTGGTGAACCAGACAAATCCACCAAGCATTACATGAGATACATACTCCTTAGGTAGCCTGGTCCAACCAGACCACCGTACTTCATTTCATTTGTACAGATGGTCTGGAAGTGCTGTAATTGGCAAACGTTAACTCACTTGGAGGCGGGTGTCTGTCGAAGTTTAAAACTATTGGATCTGCCCAGTGCCACTCTGGATTAGCCAACCAATCGCATCACGTTTGGTCATCACGTGTGTCATGAGCCGGCTTTTGATGGTGCCTTCCAGTTGGACAGGGAACTCGGAAATTTCCGACTTCACTACATATTGTAGTCTATGAATCTACCGGTACCTGGCAACAGTAACTTGTTAGAGCCTAACGTTTAGTTATTTGGACGAGAAAGGTTTTAGGCGTCCATACTTTCGCGAGTAGATGCACTGGAACACAGACAGGTCGGAACTCGGAACTACCAAGTCGGAAATCTCCTTCTTCCGAGTATAAAGCAACGCAGCATTCAACTGAAACTGGAGCGTTCTCAGCCACTCGCTCTGTTCGCTGATTGGCCGATCGTAGATTCTCCGGAGAATCTGGGAAATGCGCTGTACACCCAGACTGACTACTGAAGGGAAAATGAAATTTGGCCGGAAGTAGGCGGGCGGGCGGAGCCAGGCTACTCCTTAGGCTCTATCACACCAAATCAGGCATGGCGATGAAATTGCACTTTTTCGTATTCATTTGAACTGTTAAGTGATCTTTAATTACACTTTGCCATTTGCAGTCATGTATCCCAACATTGAACTTCTGCCAAAGAGATTATTGAGACATGATCCAAAGATAACGTGTTCTTGAAATAAAAGCTATACAAAGCGATGGCAGCCTGACTTCACTGCTCCCAGTTTCAGACAACATTATGACGATGAGGGAGGTTACCACTAAATAATTTATCAGATTGTAGATTAAACTTTGAACTGATCCAAAGATAATGTGATCCTGAAGTTACAGCTATTAAAAACAATGCAACATCTCTCAAACTCCTCCCGGTTTTCCTTATCTCTGGTGGGTTGTCCCTTAAAAAAAGTTGTTACTTCTGTTTAAATTAATTTCAACAGATGATATGACATCTCAAAGTAACATATTGTATTATGGGCTTTGGGAATGGGAAATGGCAGTCATGGTAACTTGAGTACCTGTTCCCTTATGCCGTGATAAGGAGCATGCCATAGTCTGACCATTAATAATACATGATTCACAGCCCTCAGTTTCAGAATGTATCTTATAAAAAGGTCTTCTGCATTTGACCCTATAAAGAACCAGTAAGTAAGTCCCCTGTAATAAACAAAATTCACATTCTGTGAACTGAGAGATGTTATCACTATTGTAAAGTCAAACGGTCAGGATTCCTAATTCTCACCCAAGCTGTCCAGGTTCAACTCCAGGTATGGGAAGTAATTGATCAGATTTTACATTGGACTTCCTACAAGAGACTATTGATACATGCTCCAAAGATACTGTGGTCTTTAAATAAAAGCTATAAAAAATTAAGATAACTAAATGCTCTTATCTTTCTTATCCTTGACCAATGTCTGGGTTGTTCCTTCAAACAACCAAGAGGTAACTCAGATGTGGTAAACAAAGATTCAAAGTGACCCATCTTGGGATAAATAAAGTTTTTCTGATTCTGATTCTGACCCACTAAATATCTGATCCAATTGCAGATTCAACATTGAACTTGCCAGCGTTCCAAAGATAACATGATCCTGAAATAACAGCTTTTAAAAACAATGCAAAATCTCTCAAACTCCTCCACCCAGTTTCGTAATCTCTGATGGGCTGTCCCTTTGAAAAAGTGGTATCTCATGTTCAGTCAAATTAATTTCCTTCAAATGTGTTTCAACAGATGATAAGAGATCTGAACAGTCAAAGTACCATGTTGTATTATGGGCTCTGGACAACGGAATTGTGCACTTAGTGTCATTTAAGTATAAGTTCCCTTTAGCTGTGATAAGACAAAAGTCATCATCAAACCATTCTAGTCTGATAAACAAAGATTTCCATATATCCGGAACCATCTTTATTGTTTACTATCATGACTTTGATGGTGCATGTACAGTACTGTCGTCATCTGGCCCGCCAAAATCAGATAGACGATTTGGTAGCTCCGAGTTTTCCAAAAGTCAATGAGCTCCAATGGTTTGAATTTGTGTCCATTTGCCAGCATGGGAATAATGCACTCATTGTCACAAATTCCCTTTGGCCTTACCTTCAAATCTAGTAATCAATTCCCATAACGGGAGTTGAACCTGGGAAAAAACCAGGAATCCTGACCGCTAGACCATATGGGAGATGTTTGAATCTCTGTTGTGTTTCTAATGATTCGTTACTAGATGTGATGTTAACATGTAAACAGGATACATTACACCTTTGAAGATCAGACCACTAACTATACTTGGACACGGTCCCATATGGTCTAGCGGTCAGGATTCCTGGTTTTCACCCAGGTGCCCCGGGTTCAACTCCCGGTATGGGAATAACCACATAGGAAAATGAATGATATGATAGATAGAGCTATCCTTGACCTCTGATTGTGTTTGAAAGTGCCAGGAACATGAGGAAACAGCTGTTACAGTCAAGTTAATTTCAACAGGTTATGCTACATCTTGGAATCTCAAGTAGCATGTTGGAAAATTGTGTACTTTTCCTGTCCAGAGATGGATATCGTGCACTCATGGTAACTTGAGTACCTTTTCCCTTATGCCGTGATAGCGTGCATGTCATCGTCTAACCATTCCATCATATCTAATAAACAGTTGATTCCCATACCGGGAGTTGAACCCGGGCCGCCTGGGTGAAAACCAGGAATCCTGACCGCTAGACCATATGGGAGATGTTTGAGTTACTATTGGGCTTCTAATGATTGATTACTGGATGTGAAATTATCATGTGAACAGGATTTACTCTACTTTTAGCCGATCTCACCACTGTTGTGTCTGAAATGCAGTCCCATATGGTCTAGCGGTCAGGATTCCTGGTTTTCACCCAGGTGGCCCGGGTTCAACTCCCGGTATGGGAATCTCTGTTTACTGTTTGGAATAGTTCTATGAAGGCATACCCCTCAACAAGCTCATGACTAAAGAAAACTTGAACTTATCTCCCAACTCCCAATGTTTAGACAGAGCCTTTGATCAGGCATGGTACTTTGAGTTTAAGATCTATCGTCACCTGTCGAAACAACTTCAAAGGAAATGAATTTGGCTGAATAGAATATTTATCTTGTAAACTGGTTCTTTGAAGGGACAACCCCATCAGAAGTCAAGAATAGCATTATCTTCAGATTAGTTGATGATATTCTTCAAAGTTGTTTCAACTGGTGATGAAAGTTCTTAGACACTCAAAGTACCATGATGGATTATTGTTTCCTTGGATGGATATCGTGCACTCACAGTCACTTGAGTACAAGTATCCTTTGGCCGTGATAAGGAACATGTCATCGTCTAAAGATTCCATCGAATGCAGTAAACAATGATTCCCATACCGGGAGTTGAACCCGGGCCGCCTGGGTGAAAACCAGGAATCCTGACCGCTAGACCATATGGGAGATGTTTGAGTCTCTGTTGTCCTTTCAATGATTCTTTACTCGATGTGATGTTATCATGTGAACAGGATACATTAAACCTTTGAAGATCAGACCACTAACTATACTTGGACACGGTCCCATATGGTCTAGCGGTCAGGATTCCTGGTTTTCACCCAGGTGGCCCGGGTTCAACTCCCGGTATGGGAATCAAAGTTTACCACATAGGAAAAGGAATGATAGGATAGAGCTATCCTTGACCTCTGATTGTGTTTGAAAGTGCCAGGAACAAGAGGAAACAGCTGTTACAGTCAAGTAGGTTATGCTACATCTTGGAATCTCAAGTAGCATGTTGGAATATTGTGTACTTTTTCTGTCCAGAGATGGATATCGTGCAATCATGGTAACTTGAGTACCGTGATAAAGTGCATGTCATCATCTAACCATTGCATCAAATCTGGTAAACATTTGATTCCCATACCGGGAGTTGAACCCGGGCCGCCTGGGTGAAAACCAGGAATCCTGACCGCTAGACCATATGGGAGATGTTTGAGTTACTATTGGGCTTCTAATGGGCCCCGAGGGGAAAAAAAATGGAGAAGCCCTCCATCCATTCCATATGATTGATTACTGGATGTGAAATTATCATGTGAACAGGATTTACTCTACTTTTAGCCGATCTCACCACTGTTGTGTCTGAAATGCAGTCCCATATGGTCTAGCGGTCAGGATTCCTGGTTTTCACCCAGGTGGCCCGGGTTCAACTCCCGGTATGGGAATCTCTGTTTACTGTTTGGAATAGTTCTATGAAGGCATACCCCTCAACAAGGTCATGGCTAAAGAAAACTTGAACTTATCTCCCAACTCCCAATGTTTAGACAGAGCCTTTGATCAGGCATGGTACTTTGAGTTTAAGATCTATCGTCACCTGTCAAAACAACTTCAAAGGAAATTAATTTGGCTGAATAGAATATTTATCTTGTAAACTGGTTCTTTGAAGGGACAACCCCATCAGAAGTCAAGAATAGCATTATCTTCAGATTAGTTGATGATATTCTTCAAAGTTGTTTCAACTGGTGATGAAAGTTCTTAGACACTCAAAGTACCATGATGGATTACTGTTTCCTTGGATTTATATCGTGCACTCACAGTCACTTGAGTACAAGTATCCTTTGGCCGTGATAAGGAACATGTCATCGTCTAAAGGTTCCATCGAATGCAGTAAACAATGATTCCCATACCGGGAGTTGAACCCGGGCCGCCTGGGTGAAAACCAGGAATCCTGACCGCTAGACCATATGGGAGATGTTTGAGTTACTATTGGGCTTCTAATGCTTGATTACTGGATGTGAAATTATCATGTGAACAGGATTTACTCTACTTTTAGCCGATCTCACCACTGTTGTGTCTGAACTGCAGTCCCATATGGTCTAGCGGTCAGGATTCCTGGTTTTCACCCAGGTGGCCTGGGTTCAACTCCCGGTATGGGAATCAAAGTCTACCACAAAGGAATGATAGGATAGACCTCTGATTGTGTTTGAAAGTGCCAGGAACAAGAGGAAACAGCTGTTACAGTCAAGTTATTTCAACAGGTTATGCTACATCTTGGAATATCAAGAAGCATGTTGGAATATTGTGTACTTTTTCTGTCCAGAGATGGATATCGTGCAATCATGGTAACTTGAGTACCGTGATAAAGTGCATGTCATCGTCTAACCATTGCATCAAATCTGGTAAACATTTGATTCCCATACCGGGAGTTGAACCCGGGCCGCCTGGGTGAAAACCAGGAATCCTGACCGCTAGACCATATGGGAGATTTATGAGTTACTACTGGGCTTCTAATGCTTGATTACTGGATGTGAAATTATCATGTGAACAGGATTTACTCTACTTTTAGCCGATCTCACCACTGTTGTGTCTGAACTGCAGTCCCATATGGTCTAGCGGTCAGGATTCCTGGTTTTCACCCAGGTGGCCCGGGTTCAACTCCCGGTATGGGAATCTCTGTTTACTGTTTGGAATAGTTCTATGAAGGCATACCCCTCAACAAGGTCATGGCTAAAGAAAACTTGAACTTATCTCCCAACTCCCAATGTTTAGACAGAGCCTTTGATCAGGCATGGTACTTTGAGTTTAAGATCTATCGTCACCTGTCGAAACAACTTCAAAGGAAATGAATTTGGCTGAATAGAATATTTATCTTGTAAACTGGTTCTTTGAAGGGACAACCCCATCAGAAGTCAAGAATAGCATTATCTTCAGATTAGTTGATGATATTCTTCAAAGTTGTTTCAACTGGTGATGAAAGTTCTTAGACACTCAAAGTACCATGATGGATTATTGTTTCCTTGGATTCATATCGTGCACTCACGGTCACTTGAGTACAAGTATCCTTTGGCCGTGATAAGGAACATGTCATCGTCTAACCATTCCATCAAATCTAGTAAACAGAGATTCCCATACCGGGAGTTGAACCCGGGCCGCCTGGGTGAAAACCAGGAATCCTGACCGCTAGACCATATGGGAGATGTTTTATAATAGTGTTGTGATGGAATTTTCGCTGTGTATTAAATTCACAGACGGTAATACATTAATATGATGTTAACACCTTGTTTTCTATCGTTTTCTTTCAGGGTCTGAAAACTGCTTCCTTCTACTACCCGGGGGGCGGAGCCAACTACAGTGGCCAGTCAGTGAACAGAGCGTTAGTGGAGACGAACGACCATATAGACGACAACGAGACAGAATGGCAATACAACATAGACAAGGTAATGATTTAGACTCTCTATACAATTCTAATATTCTCCTACAGTATATTGCAGTTGTAAAGTGTTTGTGCTAATACATGGAGTTTAAAAAAAATAAAAATTCCTTTGATCTTGTTTTATTCTAAAGGTGAACATATCATGAAAAAATGCCCCAAAAATGATAAAAAAAATTACCGTAGATAAATAAAAATGCACAAATATAAAAATGTCGAACTATCACAAAAATGATTCCTTTAAATCTGTTTATTTTGCCCTAATCTAAAAGGTAATGAGCTGGTTTTCCGAGGAAGACTTCGACTTGGTGACGCTGTACTACGGAGAACCGGATAACGTTGGTCACGCGGTCGGGCCGGAGACGCCGGAGAGGAAACGGATCATAGAGCAGATCGACCGCACCATCGGATACCTGAGAGAATCCATCGCACGACATCACCTCACAGACACACTGAATGTTATCATCACCTCAGACCACGGCATGACCACCGTCAAGAAGAGACCGCAGGTGGACGAGATCATACTCAACAAATACCTGGATTTACTCAGGTAGGAAAATGTGTTTTTTATTTATTTTATTATCTTTTTACATTTCTTTTATGTATAGACAGGTGCAGGTGTCAGAATTTCCTTAGGGATCAATAGATGATCTATCTATCTATCTATCTATCTATCTATCTATCTATCTATCTATCTATCTATCTATCTATCTATCTATTTAATTTGACACCAGTTTTGAGATCCTGGACCATGGTGGTTTTGGCCCCTCCATAGATAGCTACGTAGATAGATAGATGGATGGATAGATGGATAGATGGATAGATGGATAGATAGACAGACAGACAGACAGACACAAACAAACTAATTTCATCTCATTTCACTCATAGACTTGCCAGTTTTGAGATCCTGGACTACGGAGGTTTTGGCATCCTGACCCCTCGGCCGGGGAAGGAGGCGGAGGTGTTTGATGCTCTGTCCCGAGCTCCCAACCTGACGGTGTACCGGACGGCCCAGATGCCCGAGAGCTTCCACCTGGCACGCAGCAAACGCCTCCCGCCCATCGTGGTGGTCGCAGACCTGGGGTTCAACCTCAACTCAGTGAGTTTTTACTAATATTTAAAGGGGTAGGTAGTGTGTAGAATGTATTGGTGTTTTTCTACTGAAGAGTACACTACACTACACTTTATTACTTCTTTAATTATATTAATGCAGCTATGCTTTATACACATGCTTTCACTATTTTATAGAACTATGATTATTTGTGAATATTTTGTTGTTTGTATGTAGTTTGACGCACAAACTGAAGGCCATTTTTCTGTCACTTTGAAATCGACAATAAAGATTTTTTTTCAATATTTTTTTAAAAATTGAATTGAATTCTTTGTGTTTCCCCTCCAGCGACTGATTGTGTACGTAAACAAAGGTGACCATGGTTACCACAGCGGAGAGATGGACATGAAGACCATCTTCAGAGCGATCGGTCCGGACTTTAAGACCAACTTCCTGTCGGAGCCGTTCGACAGCATCCACGTTTACCCTCTGATGTGTGAACTGCTCAACATCAAACCAGAGGCTCACAACGGCTCACTCAGCGTCACAAAGGAGCTGCTACTGCGCCCTAGAGGTCAGAATGAGTACTGCACCACGGAAATACAGCCCCGGAAAAAAATAAGAGACCAGTCTGGATTTTTCTTAAATCTTTATCTCTACATTACTTATTGAACATGCTAATAATGACAATATTTTTATTGTGAATTTGGTAGAAATGTTGTCAGTAGTTTATATTATAAAACCAAAATGTTCATTCTACTCAAACATATGCCTATAAATAGTAAAACGAGAGACACTGAACATTTGGAGTGGTCTCTTAATTTTTTCCGGAGCTGTACTTTTACTGGGATATTTCAAAGTAGCTACGAGGAATTTTTATATATTTCTGAAACAGTGACTAATTATTACTGGGATACTATGTAGCCTTAGCCTTACATACATATTTTTTCCCCACAATTTTTTGGGGTTGAATTTTTAATCAACACAGTAACATAATATGTGACTGCAATATGTTTACTGGTATACTTTAAAGGTGGACTATGTTACTTATAATGTGATATTTCAAATATATGACATTACACTACATAACATTTGATTTTTATTTTAACCCTCTGGTATCACTTTAAGGCCATTAAGGACAAACATTTCCAGTTGCAAAAACTTGCATAAAAACGTTATAAAGTGTTTTTTTTTTAAATCCCACTTTTTTGGGTTAAAGGTTGAATGTATGTTTGGCATTTAAATAGTTAAATCCCCAAAATGTTTAAATATTTGATCAGGACACTAAAAAATTGGAGAAAAACTATATTTACATGTATTATACACAAGGTAAAAATGAATCAAAAGTTAATTATTTCCCTAGTCATACCAGAGGGTTAACATATTGTACTGTTAAACACAGGCTATAACTGTTTAAATGATTGGTACTGCTCACAAACTAGTCTCACTTAGTCCTATCAGTAATAATCAAAGTGTTATGAATGTATCAGAGTATTTCATATGGTGTATCTCAACAGTAGTGTCTGTTTGTTTGCAGGTGGATCCCAGAGAGTTGGTCTCTCCGTCTCTCTGCTGCTCTCGACGATTCTCTTCACTTTCACTTTGTTCTGATCAAACCAGAACAGACAGACACCATCTCGTCTCACACAACTCAACTCTAACCCTCTAAGCCTTACTTTTCATAATATACTCAGTATCACTGTGTACTATGACTGCATTACATCATTTCTGAGTTAAAGGTGCAGTCAGTGATTCTGGAGAACGCTTGTTGTCAAAATCACTTTGTCAAAATCAGTGAATATCTCCTTTGTTCCGATCAAATCAGAATTGACCGACACCATCTCATCTCACACAACTCATAATGTCTCATATTCTACTCAACTGTTGCTGGCTGGGTTTCTTTCAATACCAATTCATTGACTTTGATACTGGTTCATGAACATTACTTTTATTTCTATAGCAATTTTCGTGAAATCTATTATAATTATTATTATTATTATTATTATTATAACAAGATGACATTATAATACATTACATTACTCTTCATAATCTACTCAATGTCACTGTGTACTCTGACTGGATAACATAATTTCTGAGTTAAAGGTGATTCTGGAGAACGCTTGTTTTCAAAACCACTTTGTCAAAATCAGTGAATATCTCCTCGAGATCCGCTGCCTGTCTGCGCACTGAAAAAAAATTAATCCAGTGTTAGCCTATTATGTTAATAAATTGTACTAAAGCTAGACAACACAAATATTTTTCCACAATTTATTATCCAGATTTGGAAATTCAATTCCATACAGCATAGCATAGAACCCTGAATTATACATATAAAGATTGAAAAGATATTTATTTTGCTTCGAGTAATTCGCCTCGTGTATATTGATGAAGTCGATCATTTTGTGGTAAATTTGCGATTTTCTGATTTGCATAACTTTTCATTTTGTAAATAAAATAAAGTTTGTGTGTAATTTGATATTCATTCAAACATTTATGATTTTTTTTAAAATAATATATATATATATTTATTTTTTTAATGTCAGTAATCAACTGGCAAAGTTTCATGATGATATCTATAAGGTAGAAATGTTTTAACCCTATATTCATCTACAGTGTCTAGACTTAATGCTTTGAATAAATGATATGGAGAAAAATTGATTGATTACATTTTTTAATTTAAAGCTGGGGTATATGATTTCTGATTGGTCAAAGTTAACATGAGCTGTACACTTTGACCAATCGGAGCGAGGTTCCGATTCTCCGTTCTTATTGGCTGTTGGGACTGTCCATTCACTTTGGCACAACTTGGTGTAGAGCGTGTCAGGGAGGGACTATAGGGGAGGGACCAAAGAGAACAAGTGGAGCGGTTGAGGTATTTGGATTCGAATCTCTATCCCAACTGCTATTTTCTCCCCAAATCCTCCACCCCAACTTTAACTTCTTTTTTATTGAAATGTACAACAGACTTAGACTTTCATCAACAAACTGATTTTATTGAAATTCTTAGAAGAAACTACAATGATGGTGGCTTTTTCATTATTCAGTCGGCCACTGCAGGCAGCATGGTGATCACAAACACACACACACACCACGCACACACACACACACACCACACACACACACACACACACACACACAAACATATAAATTTAATATATCAGCATGATGGATTAAATAAAATCTCCTCCCTTCGTTTGTTT
This sequence comes from Hyperoplus lanceolatus, assembly GCA_026929865.2. NCBI lineage: Eukaryota > Metazoa > Chordata > Actinopteri > Uranoscopiformes > Ammodytidae > Hyperoplus > Hyperoplus lanceolatus. The sequence continues at coordinate 35,090,930 of CM049401.1, forward strand.
GGTCCCGTGGAAACGAAAATCTTCAAAACACTTAAAACAATAAAAATTAAACTTCAGGTGCTTCTTCACATAAACAGTTTGGTTTAAGAAATTCTAAAATTAGGCACGATCCAGTGAGTGTGTTTGGTTTCAACACTTCCAACTTCCAACCAATATAACCTGAAGAAACTGTCTCCAAAATGGCGTCCATGCGTGTCCTTGAATCACCATAAAATGATGATAAAAATCAAAATTCAAAAATAAAAACGTTCACATTTGGCCCTTTAGAGAAAGCAGCTTGGCTAGGCGAGGCCTTATAGTGAGGGGCCGGTTATGAGTAAATTGATTTTTTCTTTTCAAGTTGATGAGAGAGATTAGTTTTCAGTTCTAAAATTTAAATTAAGGGCCTATAAAACAAGTTTGGTTCGGGTGTTAAGAGACCAAATTTTTGGGAAAATTAAGACCTTTTTCAAAAATTAATGATGTCGATTGTGGCCATATTGGAAAATAGGCAAACAAATATTGTCTGGTTTTCTTCACACTCAAAATTAAAATATTCTGTAGACCCTTGCCTTCAATTTAGACATGAAAACAAAATTTTCACATAAATTTGAAATGATTTAGGGTTCAGGCAGCCCACTATGATTGGTCCATTGATCTCACACACACACACACACACACACACACACACACACACACACACACACACACACACACACACACACACACACACACACACACAGCTGTTAGATCATAGGGATGTTTCTGCGTCCACCAATTTGGGACTCTCCACGTTTATCTGGACGCTCGGCAGCTTGTCTTGGCTGGAAGACAAAAAAAAATGAGGAAAGAAATATGAACACATGTATATAAAAAAGTAGAAACAAATGCATGTTTTTTCAATTAAAAAATTATTAAATTATTATTATTTTTTTTACAATTTGTAATAAAAAAGCAAAACAAGCAGCAAGACAATAACTATCAGCATACCAGTTTACAGAGCCTCTCTCTCTCTCTCTCTCTCTCTCTCTCTCTCTCTCTCTCTCTCTCTCTCTCTCTCTCTCTCTCTCTCTCTCTCTCTCTCTCTCTCTCTCTCTCTCTCTCTCTCTCTCTCTCTCTCTCTCTCTCTCTCTCTCTCTCTCTCTCTCTCTCTCTCTCATCGTTCTAACTGCACTGTGGGCCAGAGATAAACGCCATTTCTATTCTGTCTGTCTTGCACATATCAGAGCTGACAATAAAAATACTTTGACCTTTTGACTTTGACTAATGAAAAGGTTGAAGTTTATAGTATTTTTTTTTCACCTGTTGCAGCGTTTCAGAGCTTTGCTTCCGTCTAAGTCCATAGATTTCCAAATGCCACTCTTTGCCATTTCATCTGAAATGTTCACCACGGATGGGTCCACACTGTAACACACACAAAATGTAATCACTTTCCAAAAAGGTTGTAATTCCTAAGGTATAAAACTCAAATTGGGTTCTCACAAAAATAAAAATACAAAAATTAGTTATACAAGTACACAAAAACACACATTTGTATGGCAATACTTGTGAGGACATTCATTGACATAATGCATTCCCTAGCCCCTTACCCTAACCCTTACCATGAAATCTAAATGCCCTAACCCCAACCCTTACACTAACCCTAACATAAACCTAATTCATACCTGAACCTTAAAACCTAGTGTTAACCCTTAAACAGCCCTTTAAAGGCCTGTCCCAAATGGAGAACCAGACAAAATGTCCTCACACACACACACACTCTTACTCACCGTTTCAGGCTTTTAATGGGGAAGTTGATTGCGTTTGTTTCGTTGTACAGCGGGTCATCGTCCACCTCCTCCAGCATCCGCTGAGCGTGCTACACAGACAGACAGACAGACAGACAGACAGACAGACAGAAAAATTAGGTACATTACATTTTGGAGTTCAAAGGTAACTGTGACCTCATGTCTCAAGAACGCTTTGAGGAATTTTCTTCAAACTTTGCACAAATGTTAAATCTAATTCAAGGGTCAACTCAATAGATTTTGCATAAGGAGGAATAAAAGCATGAGGCAGTAGTTTTTTTTAAGATTTTTTTTGGAATTTTTATGCTTTTATTGATAGTACAGAAAGACAGAGGTGAAATGGGGCAGAGAGGGGAGTGACATGCAGAGAACGACCGCGGGCTGGAATCGAACCTGGGTCTGCTGCTGGGCCCGGCCCGGCCCGGCCGCCCTACCAACTGAGCTAAGGGCGCCCCCAGTAGTTCTAGTTTTAAAGGACTTAAACAGCTCACCTCCTTCTCCCTCTTCTTCTTGTCGTCCTCTCTCTTCTTCCTGCTCTCTGGGATGAGGTCGTCTAACCAGCTCAGCTCGCGCTTTGCAAAGCACAAGTCTAGCAGCTTACGGATGAACACCAGGGCTAGAACCTGCAATGAGAGAAAGGCCTTTATTAAAGACCCACTTCACCGCAAATCACTATTATTAGGCGTGTAAATAGTTTTTAAACCTGCAGTGTGTAGAATTGTGGGTTTTATTTCCTAGCAGATTTTTTAGAAAGTAATTATAATATCCATAAGCACATTTAATTTAGTGCATAATAGCTGAATTTTTTTTTTTATTATTATTTTTCCCCTTAGAAAGGGTCTCATATATGTCCATATTTCTGCATATTTTGGACCAAGGCCTAGTGCCTCCATCTTGAAAGTGTCATAGTTGGAATGTCATCAGGTGCATTGTTTAAAATTTAGAATTGTTCTTGTCCTTGAAGGCCACTGTAGCTTCTGTTATTATTCAAAAGGGTTCCGGGAGGATTGTTTGGGTTTCACACTGCACCTTCTCAATTCAAAATTAGAGTCAGATTCTAGGGGTCACAAAATATTCAAAAACTTTCTCAATTCAAAATAGATTTTTTATTTTTATCATTTTGCAAATTATGAATCGATAAAAAATCTCAGAAGATATTTAAATAACAGACCCTACTTCTTATGTTAAAGTATTTTTTTTTCACTAAACAACTTTGTTTAAATGAATGTCTTGTGGTTTCTTGGATTTTCTGTATACATTTTTAATCTGCTGTATGTATGATGTAAGGTACTTTTTCTGTCCGTCTGTCTGTCTGTCTGTCTGTGCGTTTCTAAAATTCCCAAATTGACCCTTTTCAATTCCCGGGAAAAGAGCCTCCTTCCGGAAATCCCGGGAATTCCCGTTAAACCGGATGTGTTTTATTTTATTTTTACCCATACTCGGCCGTGTGGTTTATTGGGCACGTTCTAGCCTCATATGCGCTGGGCAGACTGGATGCTAGCTCTAGAATGAACTAAGGGCATTAAAAGTTAAGTCATCTAAAGGCGTTTTCAGACGGGAGTAGACGTTCTGTCTACAGGTGCACTCGACATGGGCCGGTGGAGAAAGGAGGCTCCGCGAGGAAACCCGTGCGGTAACCATGGAAACAACTTCTGTGTCGCTGCTGTTAAATATCTACTCATATTGTTAACATTTGTTTAGTTAATAAGTGGATTAGTTATTCAGTTTGGTTTGGTTTAAATGTCTACTTTGTGATTAGGTCTAGGTTTCACTTTGTGTTTGGTGAAATTTCATCTCATTAGATTCATGTCTACAAGAGAAAGCAGCAAAAGAACACTCTTTATGTTCATCATACAATTTTGACTTGAATACAGAAGAATGGTGAATATCACCATCTCATTGAGGAAGAAAAGTAAAACACTGTCACCAGCGTGTGTGTTGTGTGTGTGTGTGAGAGAGAGAGAGAGAGAGCACCGACAGCTTACTCCTCTCTCTCTCTCTCTCTCCACTCGCATGTCTGCATTGCTGTTGTTACAGACGTAATAACAGTTTAGTGGCTTGTCCCACGTCTGTAGAACGTAGTGCTCTCTCCACTCGCATGTCTTGAAAATGTATTACCAGACACGTCAAAAGCCTCCCTTCTGAAAAGGCCATGATGGCGAGAGTATATTTCATTAGTAAAGCCACTATTAATGAATTAAACGAATAAAAAATTAAAAACGATCCACTCTCCCGCTGCTCTTTCACCCCCCCCTGCCGACCAGACAGACACACACAGACAGACAGACAGACACAGGCAGACAGACAGGCAGGTGTGTGTGTCTCTCCCTCTCACCATCATAGGGAACACGACAGCTGCAGCGGAGGCCTTGATGACCCAGAGAGCGACCAGACAGGTGAGCTGGACCACTGTGAACACATGGACCTTCCACAGGGGAACGTAGCGCAGGTAGATCAGGTCGGGCTGGTGCTTGGACGGCATCCCAAACAGCTTGATACGGTCAAACAACTGTGAGGGGGGAGGGAGAGGGAGGGAGAGAGGGAGGGAAGGAAGGAGGGAGAGACAGACAGAGACGACAGACGGACGGACAGACAAGATATTATTGGAGAGGCTGGAACTTTAAGCTTTTAGAAAAACATTTTATTTACGAAAATTGTTTGACGTTTTTGCTTTTAGAGTTTTCCGTTTGGAAAAAGTCAAGCTTTCAAAACCGCTAATATTTTCATATATTTCAACTTATATTATATATGTTGGATGGCATCCCAAACCGCTGGATACGGACTAATGACTGTAGGATAGACAGACAGCCAGACAAGACAGACAAGATCAACACATCAAATAAACTACCAAATTAGGCTTTTTTTCACCTAAGAAATAATGCTAGAATGAGGTGTCATCTGTGTAGACAGACCTGAATGCCTTTGAGAGAGGACACTCCCATGTAGAGGAAGACTCCGTACAGGACCGGCATCGGGATGAACTGGAGACACACAGAGAGAGACAGAGAGACAGAGATAGTTTAATGTAGGATGAAACATTTGTAATAATTGATTGGATTTATATAGCTCTTTTCAAGGTACTCAAAGCGCTTTACAGCGTTCCAGGTTCCATTCATTCACACACAGTCATACTGGTGGTGGTAAGCTACGATAGTAGCCACAGCTGCCCTGGGGCAGACTGACGGAAGCGAGGCTGCCATTCAGCGCCATCGGCCCCTCCGACCACCACCTCAAACATACAGCAGTCATACACATTCACACGAGGCAAGGTGGGTGAAGTGTCTCGCCCAGGGACACAACAACCATGACACGAGTGGCCGGACGGGGATTGAACCGCCAACCCTAGGATCGTTGGCCAACCAGCTTAACCACCTGAGCCACAGTCGCATCGATTGAACATTTGTGCAATCTACTACAGAAACATGAAAGACCGAAATAAGATATTTTCAGTAAAGTATTAATCCTATAACCCCAAGGGGAAAAACAAAGTTACATTATTGTCTGTAACTAAAATAAATACTGGACTAGAAGCACTGTGTGAGAAGCATTAAAAGTGTGCTATTCACCTTGAGTGCGGAGGTCATGAAGACGGAGCATCCCATGAGGGTAAAGATGATGAAGCCAGTGACTCTTTGCTCTCTGATGCCTAAGAACTTTGGCTGCTCCCCGGGCCGTATTAAGTATAAGTATTGTAGCAGCCAATATACTGTATAACATAAGACTATTTCCTAACCAACACCGTAATAACTTTTTAGAAATATTGGCAAAATTATTATATTTTTGGTTAAGAAATTATATTACGTTATCCGCTTTTTATTTCATAAATTTTTCATTTATTTTTATGTGTCTGTCTGTTTTTGTCTTGTGGTCTCTAGTGCGTCTTTGATCACTTTGTATTGTATAAAAACAACAATAAAAACAATTGTAATAATAATTATAAGAAATAATTAAAAATTAAATAAAATCATTATTGGCTGAAAAATTTAAAAAAAAAATAAAAAAATAAAAATATTAATATCACCTTGAGTGCGGAGGTCATGAAGACGGAGCATCCCATGAGGGTAAAGATGATGAAGCCAGTGACTCTTTGCTCTCTGATGCCTAAGAACTTGGGCTGCTCCCCGGGCGCGGCGCAGGAAGACTCCAGTTTCAGGCTGTTGACGTGGGAGATGGAGAGAACCGTCGCAGCTACAAACCAGGGCAGACCCATCACCGAACACACACCCAGCATGATGGCCACGATCAGCAGGTCCAGGTGGTAGCCACAGCCTTTCTGGAAACACACACACACACACACAACGCACACCACACACACACACACACACACACACACACACACACACACACACACACACACACACACACAGAGAGTACATTAAGAGAAATACACACAAAGAGACAGACAGACAGACAGACAGACAGACAGACAGACAGACAGACAGACAGACAAATACGCTCACAAGGAAACAAACAAATGCAGAGAAATGCACACACACACACACAGAATACATCAACACACACAGAGTACATGAACAGCACCTTTAAGACCAACCAGATAATACACAGCAACTTGTATTTCAGACACACTATTGCCACCTATTGCCCTGGCATGATAACAACAGTGTTTTGCTTTTATACTGTTTAGTTGTAATGCATTTAAGTCCTGTAAAGTGGTCCCAACCTTGTGTTTGAAAAAGATATTGTTAATACACAGCCTAGGCTCTGTAAACTGGTATTCAAACAAAGTGTATGTAAACAAAAGGGGCCCACTGTAGCTATAGCAACATGCCGGTTTACTAAGTCTAGGCTGTATAAACACTGGATTTTTTATTTTATTTATTTTTTTAACCTTTATTTCTACAGGTAAATCCCATTGAGACCGAAGACTCTTTTTCAAGGGAGACCTGTTTTCCTTTCCCACGTTACCATTCACACACACACACATTCACACACCGATAGCAGGCTAACTATTGACATTCACACGAGGCAAGGTGGGTGAAGTGTCTTGCCCAAGGACACAACAACCATGACACAGGTGGCAGGGCGGGGATCGAACCTCCAACCCTTTGATCATCAGCCGACCCGCTCTACCAACTGAGCCACAGTTGCCCCATTTTTTTTTCAGTGCACACACAGTACAGACAGGTAGTGGATCATGAGGAGATATTCACTGATTTTGACAACAAGCGTTCTCCAGAATCACTGACTGCACCTTTTAAGTACCATCATTTCATCCTAACCTTGAGTTTGTTCTCCTTCCGGTTGACTATGACGGCAGTGATCTGTTGGTCCATGAAGATGAGGATGGTGCAGAGCAGAGCGGGGACAGAAGCCGCCAGCACCGTCCACCACGGGTTAGGGCCGAGAGGGGAGATGAGCCAGCCACGGTGAGGGGAGGTGGGCTGGAGAGAGAGAGAGAGAGAGGGTTAGGAGACAGAGAGAGAGGGTTAGGAGAGAGAGAGAGAGAGGGTTAGGAGAGAGAGAGAGAGAGAGAGAGAGAGAGAGAGAGAGAGGGAGAGAGAGAGGGTTAGGAGAGAGAGAGAGAGAGGGTTAGGAGGGAGAGAGAGGGTTAGGGCGAGAGGGGGAGATGAGCCAGCCACGGTGAGGGGAGGTGGGCTGGAGAGAGAGAGAGAGAGAGAGAGAGAGAGAGAGAGAGAGAGAGAGAGAGAGAGAGAGAGAGAGAGAGAGGGTTAGGAGAGAGAGAGAGAGAGAGGGTTAGGAGGGAGAGAGAGAGGGTTAGGGCCCGAGGGGGGAGATGAGCCAGCCACGGTGAGGGGAGGTGGGCTGGAGAGAGAGAGAGAGAGAGGGTTAGGAGGGAGAGAGAGAGAGAGAGAGAGAGAGAGAGAGAGAGAGAGAGAGAGAGAGAGAGGGTGAGAGAGGGTAGAGAGAGAGAGAGAGGGGTTAGGAGGGAGAGAGAGAGGGGTTAGGGCCCGAGGGGGGGGAGATGAGCCAGCCACGGTGAGGGGAGGTGGGCTGGAGAGAGAGAGAGAGAGAGGGTTAGGAGGGAGAGAGAGAGAGAGAGAGGGAGAGAGAGAGAGGGTTAGGAGAGAGAGAGAGGGTTAGGAGAGAGAGAGAGAGGGTTAGGGCCCGAGGGGGGAGATGAGCCAGCCACGGTGAGGGGAGGTGGGCTGGAGAGAGAGAGAGACACACAGACAGACACACAGACAGACATTAGATCATTTAAATCATATCATATTAAAAGGTGGGCTGGAGAGAGAGAGACAGAGGGTTAGGGCCAAGGGGGAGATGAGCCAGCCACGGTGAGGGGAGGGGAGGTGGGCTGGACACACACACACACACACACACACACGATCATATTATATTAAAATAGGTCCACCACGGGCTAGATAGAGGGAAAGAGAGAGACAGACAGACAGACACCCACACACACACAGACTGTTTTGAGATTTCTTTCTATTTATCTTCCATAACATGTCTTCTTTCATACTAGTATAAATCAAAGGTCCAACATGTACATTCAGGTGTTTATTTGACTAAACCTTGTCTGTTTGCGTCTGTATATTTCTCCTATACAACCACCTTTAACGGACATTATCTCAACTTTAGTTTTTTTCAATACTCTGAACCAAAAATCTCAACTATAGCACTAGCATCAACTAAATGTTCCATAATATATATATATATATATATATATATATATATATATATATATATATATATATTATATATATATATATATATATATATATATATATATATATATATATATTTTTATTTTTTTTTTTTTTTTTAAAGATATTTTTTGGCATTTTTATGCTTTATTGATAGTGTAGAGACAGAGGTGAAATGGGGCAGAGAGGGGAGTGACATGCAAAGAACGACCGCGGGCGGGAATCGAACCCGGGTCTACAGCTGGGCCCGGCCTGGGGGGGGGGGTGCCCTACCAACTGAGCTAAGGGCGCCCCACCATAATCATTCTTAGCGCTATTCTGAAGGTTATCACAGAAGGATTTGTTCATATGTTGTTAATTATCTGATTTATGACACATGTTATTCTCAAAAACATGCGGAAAATACAGTTTTAAGAGCGATACAGACTATGATTTTTTTTATACCTGGAAGCGATCGGGGACGTTTAGTTTGGGTGAAGGAACTCCGACCAGATAATCCAGCAGAACCATCATCATGATGGTGATGAAGATCGCAAAGTCACTGATGGTGGACCGCACCTGAAGACAGACAGACAGACAGACAGACAGACAGACAGACAGTTAGTTAGATAACAGCTTTGACAGTAGTACACTAGGCAACAATAACCAGAAGTTATAAAAAAGGAAGAGTGTGTGTACAGTATATGTGTGTGTGTGTGTGTTTGTGTGTGTGTGTGTGTGTGTGTGTGTGTGTGTGTGTGTGTTTCTCATCTCTACCTTTGTGGGGAAGGTTCTCTTGGTCTTGAATGGTTTGTGTATGCGTGAGAGAGAGACACAGAGTGTCTGTCTGTGTGTCTGTCTGTGTGTCTGTCTGTCTGTGTGTCTGTCAACCTACCCTAGTGGGGAAGTATCTCTTGGTCTTGAACTGCTTGAGGAGTGAGTGTCTGTCTGTCTGTCTGTCTGTGTCTGTCTGTGCGTGTCTGTCTGTCTGTCTGTCTGTGTGTGCGTGTCTGTCTGTCTGTCTGTCTGTCTGTCTGTCTGTGTCTGTCTGTCAACCTACCCTAGTGGGGAAGTATCTCTTGGTCTTGAACTGTTTGAGGAACGCTGAGAGGAAGAATGTCGTGAAGAAGAGGATGACTGACCAGAAGAGAACGTCTGGAACGAAGGGACCGCCGTGGCCGCACGCAGAACCCACAAACTCCCCACGCAGAGACACGCACTCCTGTGAGTGTGTGTGTGTGTGTGTGTGTGTGAGTGAGTGAGAGAGTGAGAGTGAGTGTGAGAGAGAGAGAGAGAGAGAGAGAGTGTGTGTGTGAGAGAGAGAGGGAGACAGAGAAAGATTCACAGTCAGAGCTTATTTTAAATCCATTCCTAAAGTTGCTACGAATAACTTTTAACTATTTCTGAAATGGTCTCATTTTTCCTCTGATGATCATAAATTACATGTAACAGCAAGAGAGACCAAGGAATGCTATTTTTATATAGTTTTTCTTAATGGGTACATGCTCACCCAGGAACAACAGCTGGCATAGTGAAAACACTACCGCCTTTGTCCAAGGGGGGGCGCTAGAATTAACACAAAATGAAAGTTCCTCGGAGCAACTTTAAAAATATGGCACCTTGATAGTGAGTTGGTCTCTCACACACACACACACACACACACACACACACACACACACACACACACACACACACACACACACACACACACACACACACACACACACACACACACACACACACACACACACACACACACACACACACACACACACACACACACACACACACACACACACACACACACACACACACACACACACACACACACCTTGACAGTGAGCAGGTCCCACTGGATGTGCTCTGAGCTGATGTTTCTGTCGCTCCAGGTCTGGAGGGTTTGATTCGAGGCGTTAGAGGGAGGGGAGCACTGACAACTGGACGGGACAGAGTGAAAGCATTAATAACAAGCTTCACTCGTTCACTTACAGCTCTGGAAAAATGAAGAGACCACTCCAAATGTTCAGTGTCTCTCGTTTTACTCTTTAGAGACATATGTTTGAGTAGAATGAACATTTTGATTTTATACTATAAACTACTGACAACATTTCTGCCAAATTCACAATAAAAATATTGTCATTTAGAGCATTTTCATTAAGTAATGTAGAGATGAAGATAGAAGAAAAATCCAGACTGGTCTCTTAATATTTTCCACGGCTGTATATAGTAGTGACCTCACATTACCTTTAAACAAGGTTCTCACACACTTCTACCCATCAAGACAGAGACAAACCAACCTTTATCAATACTGGAAGGACACTAGCCCTGTGTTCCGAATCTACTATTTAGTTTGGTAGAAAAAAGATTTAGGATGTCCCGATTCTTGTGGCCAGATTTAGGATGGTCAGAAAGACCCGGATGTCCTACTTCATCCGGCCAAGATTTTTGTGTTGAAAACTGCATCCTATTTGGGCGATTCTGACCCACAATCCAGTGTGCACGTGAAGTGACGTCACATCGACGAAGCCTCCATATGAAAACAAACGGGGATGCGACGGATATAAAAGCAAGAGGCAAGATCAAGTTGCAATGTTATGATGAAATAAATAAGTAAAAGTATGTCCCAATTGTAGCATACTGCATCCTAACTAGATTCTTTTTATTGTCAGATGTAGTATGTAGAATAAAAAAAAGAAAGGAGTATGAGATTTGGAACGCAGGGAGAGGTTTCCCTTATTTGTAGAGAAGACATGTTTAAAAGCACATACCATTTTTTTTTTTTTGCAAAATCACAAATGGTAAAAAGACACAATGTCATAAAAACAGGAAAATTAACAACAGGTGCATTTCCCCAGGAAGCCCACTATATATAAAAACGTGTAAGGCCGTTAAGTTTGTCCATTCTGTGCTACTGTAGAAACATGGCGGTGCAACATGGCGGCCTCAGCGCCCCACTCCTATGTAGTTTAGTTTAGTTTAGTTTATTTGTTTATAGTTTCGTGGACAGTCCCCTTTGAGAAGGAGCAGCTTTAGCCTATTTGGGTCATTTCCAGCTGTAGTCCCCGGCCAGTTGTCAGTAGGCAACCTACAATACATAACAGTAAAAAAAAAATAAAAAAAATACATTACATTTATAATTACAGCAGGCCTGAGCAAGAAGGGGAAAAAGACAAAAACATATTGCACACAGTTGGAGCAAGAACAAACAGGTAAGCACAGATGATGGCAAAGATATCAAGGCAGTTCATGCAACAACAACACAAACACACAGGAGACAAGGGAAAATAGGCCACACAGATCACATAGAAAGTACATAGGGCAGAACATGCAGGCAGGCAGCAGAGATGGAGCGGCAGCAACAATGACACATCAAACACACACATCACGTCTGACAGAAATTAATGTGTGCAGTTATAGTTGTCGGACAGCCATGTTTTAAGATGTGCTGTAAAGGTAGAATATGTATGTATTTCATTGATAGTTGTAGGCAGTGAATTCCAATGTTGTATTGCCCTAAAAGAAAATGATTGTTGACCAAATGTGCTTTTTCTAAATGGGATTAGAAGGTCACCCCGTGTGGTGCTTCTGGTGATCTGGTTGCTGCTGTTACGTTGGATTGTGAATGATTTTAAAGGAGGAGGAGCATTACATCTTGATTACATCTTCCCAGCTCAACAGTTTACGGTTATTTAATATAGTACAAAGATGTGAGCTGTTAGGCTTCTGGTCCAACACTTTGAGTGTTCTCTTGTAAAGAGTCGCTAATGGCTTCAATGACAAACTGTTAGTTTGCCCCCAGCTCGTCATACAGTATGTAAGATGTGACATAATCATGACATCCATGTAAAGTTTGGCAACATTAAAAGTTAGGGAATTTCTAATACATTTAAAATTGGCTAAGCTAAACTTGACCCTGTTGCACACCTTCTTAATGTGTGCTTTAAAAGAAAGAGTAGAATCAATGATAATGCCCAGATACTTAAATTGTGGCACAATACTTATGTTTTGACCTGATATTGTTATGTTCGACACGATGTTACATTGTCTTTTGATAAAAAAACATTCCTACGGTTTTATTAACATTAAGTTGGAGGCAGGATTGGTTTAGCCAATTAGTGATCTGGTCCATAGCTGTGGGTAGAGATGTGTAGGGATAAAAGGCTCATTCTAAGCTCATAAAATGATTTTAAACGAATTAAAAAATACTGACAAATATCAAATTCCATTTCTACCATGTCTGTTCTAGAAATCCATTAAGTTTGTCCGTTCTGTGCTACTGTAGAAACATGGCGGCCTCTATGCAGATATACATATAAAAGGCTCATTCTAAAAGGAAATAAAATAAACAGCTTATTTCTTTCCACATTAAACGACCAGGCCTTATGTGTAGAGTGTGAGGTTCTCTCTCTCTCTCTCTCTCTCTCTCTCTCTCTCTCTCTCTCTCTCTCTCTCTCTCTCTCTCTCTCTCTCTCTCTCTCTCTCTCTCTCTCTCTCTCTCTCTCTCTCTCTCTCTCTCTCTCTCTCTCTCTCTCTCTCTCTCTCTCTCTCTCTCTCTCTCTCTCTCTCTCTCTCTCTCTCTCTCTCTCTCTCTCTCTCTCTCTCTCTCTCTCTCTCTCTCTCTCTCCTCTCCCCCAACCCTAACATTAAACGACCAGGCCTTACGTGTAGAGTGTGAGGTTGTCCAGGGTGTTGTGCATGTTGATGGGGTAAGTCTCCCCGAGGTGAAACAGTTTCTCCAGAGCTTCGTAGATGAAGATGATACAGATGAGAGCCGCGAACGCCTCCTCCGTGAAACGCGTGATGTAGCAAACCAGCGAGCTAGCGTCCGTGGCTACAAGCAGGATGCACAGAAAGGCCGTCCACAGCCCAATACTGGTGCGTAGAGACAAGTAGCAGAGCCCATAGTCACTGAGGAGAGAATGGGTGAAATGAATGGGTTAGTTCAAATGGAAATACACATGGTTTTAACGTTGTTTTAAAAAGTGGAGTCAGTGTGTGTGTGTGTGTGTGTGTGTGTGTGTGTGTGTGTGTGTGTTGTGTAATTCTACAAAAATCCCACAGTCACAGAATATTATCTCACATAGAAGTTGTGGAAACGTTTGCTCTACTCTGATGAAGCATTAAAGGTGTAGTCAGTGATTCTGGAGAACGCTTGTTGTCAGAATCACTTTTTCGTCAAAATCAGTGAATATCTCCTCATTATCTACTACCTGTTAAATAAAAAAATCCAGTGTTAATACACAGCCTAGGCTCTGTAAACTGGTCTATAAATGAAGGATATGTTAACAAAGGAGGCCGACCGCCGTAGCTTGCAACATTTTACAGAGCCTAGGCTGTGTATTAACTTCAGATTTTTCTTAAAGGTGCAGTGTGTAATATGACATCATCAAGAAAGTTCTACAAAGTTCTAGAATGCAACGCTCCCTGGGTAACCCCACCCCTTTCGAATAATAACAGAAGCTACAGTGGCCTTCAAGGACAAGAACAATTCTAAATTTTAAACAATGCACCTGATGACATTCCAACTATGACACTTTCAAGATGGCGGCACTAGGCCTTGGTCCAAAATATGCAGAAATATGGACATATATGAGACCCTTTCTAAGGGAAAAATAAATAATTCAAAACATTTTTTTCAGCTATTATGCACTAAAGTAAATGTACTTATGGACATTATAATTACTTTCTACAAAATCTGCTAGGAAATAAAACCCAAAATTCTACACACTGCAGGTTTAAGGGCACACACAGCACAGACAGGTAGTGGATCGTGAGGAGATATTCACTGATTTTGATTAAAAAGTGATTTTGACAGCAAGCGTTCTCCAGAATCACTGACTCCACCAATCAAACATACAGCTCTGGAAAAAAAATAAGAGACCACTCCAAATGTTCAGTGTCTCTTGTTTTACTCTTTAGAGCCATATGTATGAGTAGAATTAACATTTTGATTTTATAATATAATCTACTATAAGCCATTTCTACCAAATTCACAATAAAATATTGTCATTAAAGAGCATTTTCATTAAAGCTACTACGAGTAAGTCGGCACGTTGGCGACACCTTTGAACAAAAGCGGTAGTATTTTTACGACGCCAGCTGTCGTAAAGCTGTTTTCTAGCTCGTGCTGGGCATGCAAGATTCAAATAATCAGGAAGCAATATAGTGCGTGTCCGTGTGTTGAAAGTGTGAGGGCACCGGACTCTTTTCGGCTTCGAGAGAGTGGTTAGTGACACAGCATCAACTAATGCCAGTAAGTGCTAAACACACCTGATTGCAATGAGTTGATGCATTGTCACCTCTCACGTAGCTGAACAAGTCCGTGTCCGTGAGATGGCAGTTAGTTAGTAGCCTATGGATCACGATGAGGTAATGTGTTTATGTTGTTGTAAATAATGACTATTTCAGATGAATAATGGTCATCTGATGATGCTGGTGAGGCAAAGTAAACTTTGTTTTAGTAGGCTACCGCTCATTCATTTAGGAGTAAACACTGCAGTCTAGGTTCGCTCCGTGAAATTACGTTGCTTGGCAACGCCCTCCCGCCCGACTATCACTCTCCCTTTTAGCTTTTCTTCATTGCATTTTCTTTTTTTTCTTTGATGGTTCAGCCCCGTTATCAGTCATTATGACGACAAACAACTGTCTCAAACAAGGCTCCCGCTCCCCCTCCCTCACCTGGAGGGATAGGCTTCTCAAATCGCGTTCCTGCGCCACGCTGAAATCTGTGACCAATACGGATATGTGACCATAGAGCATGCACGAGCGAACCGAAAATCGGACTGGGTGTACGACCAGATCAAATGCAGTAATAAAAACTATATAAAAAAGGTCTTTCTTTGCACTGATGGTCTGGTTTGCTGTTAAAGGTAATTTATGATTATGAGGACACATGAGGCTGTTTAAAAGATATTTAAATGTTACTCGTTGCCGCTTTAAGTAATGTAGGAGATAAAGATTTAGGAAATATCCAGACTGGTGTCTTCATTTTTTCTGGGGCTGTATTTCCTCAGCAGCTTTTAGTTTTTATGCACCAAATATCTGGAACAAACTCCCAGGGGACTTGAGGTCTGCTGCAACTCTCAGCTCCTTTAAATCGAGTCTGAAGACTTTTCTGTTTCCATTTTAACCTGACATTTTTATTTTATTTAAATGTTCTACTTCTTTTCATTTGCTTTTAAATGTCTTCTAATGTGTTTTATGTATTTTAATCTTGCCCCTGTAAAGCACTTTGAGTGGCCTTGTGTCTGAGTTGTGCTATAGAAATAAACTTGCCTTGCCTCAGTCCAAGATAACAAATCCTCAGTGACCGCTAGCTCACTCACTCCACAGAAACAATCAATACTCAAACTCAAACAATCATTTACTGAAGTCACAGACAACTGAATGTATGTAATGTTTAATGTCTAGATTTGTTTTATCTATTGTGTGGCCTTGAGGAAAAATATGATGGCCCCCTTTGTTTACATACCAGTTTACGGAGCCTAGGCTGTGTGTGTGTGTGTGTGTGTGTGTGTAACACACACACACACACACACACACACACACACACACACACACACACACACACACACACACACACACACACACACACACACACACACACACACACACACACAGAGACACACACACGTAGCAGATCATGAGGAGATATTCAATGATTTTGACGAAACTTGAATTTGACAACATGCATTCTCCAGAATCGCTGACTCCACCTTTAAGTCTTTTGATGATACTAACTCATTGAATTACTTACCATCTAGATTTTAGTTTTATCTTAAAGAAATGCGAATGTAACACATAATAAGTTAGACAATGCCAAACTTGCATATCTGTTCAAACATCCCTGGAAATCATTGAAAAAATTATTGTTTTGATATCAGTAATCAACTGCCCTGCCACCTGTGTCATGGTTGTTGTGTCCTTGGGCAAGACACTTCACCCACCTTGCCTCGTGTGAATGTCGATAGTTAGCCTGCTGCTATCGGTGTGTGAATGTGTGTGTGAATGGTAACGTGGGAATGGAAAACAGGACTCCCTTACAAAAGAGTCTCCGGTCTCAATGGAATTTACCTGTATAAATAAAGGCTAAAAAAAAAAAAATGGCAACGTTTCATGATGACATCTATAAGTTACAGACGTTGCTCTATTCACCTGCAATGTCTCATTTTAACCTGGTGTTTTGATGTAGCGTTTGAGGAGCAAAGTTCACATACACAGACTGACAGTTATTAATGTATGTCAGTCAACACTGACTCAGTAGAATTTGTCACGCACAAGGCCATTGACCAAACAGTGCAATCTATACAAAAATCAGCTGACTGCTTTAGAGGCCAATAACCTACTAACATAAACATAAGAAACACACACACACACACACACAGAGAAAGAGTACATACACACATACATACATACATAGTGTATACACACACACACACACACACACACACAAACGTTATTTTGAACCCAAACTATTCATAAATAGATAGATAATAGTCTCTCTCCAAAAACATGTGTGTGTTTGTGTCAGAATAAATGTACACACACCCACACACGGGCAAAAACACACACATGCATAGTACATGCACACATACATAGTGTACACACACATAGAGTACATACATTGTACACACACACACACACACACACACACACACACCAAGCAGAGGGGGCTTATTGAGTGGCCTTTCAGGGGGGGCAGACCCTTGTGTGTGCCTGTCTGTGTGTGTATATAAAGCAGCTGATTCTCTAGCCTCCACACCACCCTCTCAACATGTCTCGCTGTATCCCCATTCTGGTGCTCCTAACCCTGGCCGGGTTCTGCTCAGCTCTGCCTCTAGACAGCCAGGCCGAACTGAAGAAGATGACTGCTGCTTTGGATTTGCTTAAGTCCGAGAACCAAGGTAAATGTCTGTCTGTCTGTATAGCCATCTATCAATCCATCTATCTATCTATCTATCTATCTATCTATCTATCTATCTATCTATCTATCTATCTATCTATCTATCAATCTATCTATCCATCCATCCATCTATCTATCCATCCATCCATATATCTATCAATCTATCTATCTATCTATCCATCCATCTATCTATCCATCCATCCATCCATCCATCCATCCATAAAAAACTAAGAAACCACTCCAAACTTTTCTTAAACAGTGGTAGATTACATAATCATTTATTAAGGCGTGACACTGCAAGTGAATAGGGTAAACCGATTTTTAACTAGATATCATCATGAAACCTTGCCAGTTGATTACTGACATTAACACAATGTTTTTGTTCAATTATTTCAAATATATATATTTTTTTTTTCAATAATTTCCAGGGTTGTTTGAATAAATATGCAAATTTGTCTTTGTCTAACTTATTATGTGTACATTTGCATCTCTTTGAAATGAAACAAATCTAGATAGGAAGTCATTTAAATAGGGGAGAGTGGGGTAAAGTGAGACACTTTTTATTGTTTCTATTACATTTTTTTTCTTCCAGTTGATGCAAGTGCTTTAGAAGTTGAGATTTTTGCATCAGAGTATTGGGGGAAAAAATAATGTTGAGATAATGTCCGTTAAAGATGGTTGTATAGGAGAAATATACAGACGCAAACAGACAAGGTTTAGTCAAATAAACACCTACATGTACATGTTGGACCTTTTATTTATACTGTTTCATTTCCCTTTTTACTGGGTAACTAGCTGAGGATGGGGCATTCAAGCCAAATGCCAAACATTCCCTCGCCTTTAGAGACTCCAACCGAGAGCTCTTTTCAAGATTCTGACAGTTCCCTTAAGTGCAATTGTTTGGATTTCACTTGCACTCGGGTCTCCGGGTATACTAGTATACTTAATATTTATACTAGTATGAAAGACGACATGTTATGGAAGATAAATAGACAAAAATCACAAAATTGACCCAGTGCTTGAAAAAAAACTATGTTTTTTACCTGCAGTGTCTCGCCTTAGGCTACACTTAAAAAAAAATTCAATTTATTTGAGTTTATTTTTAACTTTAACTTTGTTTTTTTTGCAGAGATGAATGCCCGTCTGATGACAGCTGAGAGCGAACTGAGGAAAGTCCAAGGTGAGAAGTCTCTAAACCTATTTAGCATTTAAAAAATAAATACAGTAAGTATCTATCTATCTATCTATCTATCCATCTATCCATCCATCCATTCTGGAGAACGCTTGTTGTCAAAATCAGTATATGTTTGTGACATATGTGTGTGCTGAAACAAAATCCAGTGTTAATACACAGCCTAGGCTCTGTAAACTCGTAAGCAGACAAAAGGTGGACCACCCACCATAGCTATAACAACATGCCCGTTCACAGAGCCCAAATCTGTAAAATACAACGCTGTCTGAGAATTCCAGACATTGTAAATCCCTTGACTATTGGAGTTTCTTCCTCACAGAACAACCTAAAGTTGCGTTCGCTGCTTCGCTGGGAGGAAACGGTCTCGTGAAGACGACATCCGGGAACAGAGATCTGATCTACGCTGACGTCATGACCAACGTGGGCGGGGCTTACAACGCTCAGACAGGTAAAGGGCCATTGGACAAGTTTGGTGAAAATTGTATTTTTATGTTTTTTTTGCATTTTGCATTTTTCGTGCTTTGTTAGACAGTGCGGAGAGGCAGAGATGAAATGGGACATGGGGAATGACAGTCCTCTTCACAGCAGACCCGGGTTAGAGTCCAGCCCGGGTCGTTCTCTTCATGTCATTCCCCTCTCTGACCCATTTCATCTCTGTCTCTACAAACTGTCTAATATTGCATAAAAAAGATTTTTTTAAGGTTGAAAAAAAAAAAAAAATTTGTGCTATTTCTGTTTCATAATTTCTTTTAATATTATTTGCAGGTGAATTCACGGCACCTATCCGTGGAGTCTACTACATCCGCTTCACAGCCAACGGTCCCACTGACTTCCCCCTGAGCGCTGTGCTTTACAAGAACAACGAGGAGATCCAGCTGATCGCCCACGAGCAGACGTCCGGAGAGGGCAGCGACACGGCCTCAAACGGGGCCGCGCTCCTGCTGCAGCAGGGGGACAAACTAAAGATGGTTCTCTGGCACAACACTCAGATCTGGGACAACAGCAACCACCACAGCACCTTCAGCGGCTTCCTGCTGTTCCCACTGTAAGCACGGCGAAACTAAACGCTAAACAACTAACAAACTGCTCCCACTAAAACCACCTCCAGTTATAAACCTCAACACTAGTTCAATCAACGAGTTAAGTGAAGTTTCTTTATTTTTTAATTTACACAAGGTATCGAACTTCGTTCTTCTCATATCCCCTCTCAAGTTACCACTCTCTGGAGGGGGTCAGAGCGCAGAGCCTCCAGCTCTGCGCTCTGACCCCCTTATCACACACTTCGCACACATAAGGAGTGGAGTGTGAGAGTAGCATTTTTTTAACCTGTCTTTCCCTGACGTTCTCTTTATCATTCCTACTTTAAGGGGCGCAGCGCACGCTAGACGACTCTTCAGTGTTTCCCCCCTGTCTCCCATGTTTGGTTACTGTCACTCTATGTCTCTTGGCGGGGTATAACTGTAAACAGATTATCGTTGTTCTGAAACATGTACAATGACAAAATAAATAATCTTGAATCTTGAATCCAACATAGTGTGTTAGTGTTAGTCGGATTCAGGAGTTCCTCAAAGTGCTCCTTCCATCGCCCAACTACCTCCTCAGTTGAGGTCAACAGCGTCCCATCCTTACTGTACACAGCTTGGATGGTTCCCCGCTTCCCCCTCCTGAGGTGCCGGACGGTCTTCCAGAAACACTTTGGTGCCGCCGAAAGTCCTTCTCCATGGTTTCTCCAAACTTCTCCCACACCCGCTGCTTTGCCTCTGACACGGCAGAGGCTGCAGCCCTTCGGGCCTGTCAGTACCTTGCAACTGCCTCAGGAGTCCCCCGAGATAACATATCCCGGAAGCACTCCTTCTTCAGTCGGACGGCTTCCCTGACCACCGAGGTCCACCACGGCGTTCGAGGGTTACCGCCCCTTGAGGCACCTAAGACCTTGAGACCACAGCTGCCTGCCGCGGCTTCAGCAATGGAAGTTTTGAACATTGACCACTCGGGTTCAATGCCTCCAACCTCCACAGGGAACCAGAAAAGATCACCCGGGGTGCAAATTGAAGATATTTTGAAGAGGGGCCTCTGCCAGATGTTCCCAGTTCACCCACACTACCCGTTTGGGCTTACCAGGTCTGTCCAGAGTCTTCCCCCTCTGACCCAACACACTGTCAGATGGGGATCGGTTGAAGCTCCGCCCCTCTCTTCACCCGAGTGTCATAGAGATTCAACCTCAGATAAAACGATACGATCACTAAATCGATCATCGACCTTCGGCCTAGGGTGCTCTGGTTCCACGTACACTTATGAGCATCCTTATGTTCGAACATGGTGTTCGTTATAGACAAACCATGACCAGCACAGAAGTCTAACAACAAACAAACACCCAGGTTTAGATCAGGGAGGCTGTTCTTCCCAATAACACCACTCCAGCCTCACAATTTCTCAGTTCGGATCAGATATCTGGGTTTTGGATATTGTCTGATACCGATACTGTCCGATTTGGACACCAGCTCCATACTGGCCCTGAAAACCTCCTCTTTGGTAAAGGGAATTTTGTCAATGTCCTGTTAATCCTAACCATACATGTGTGATGTCATAGAAAATGTAGGGTTAGACAGTGAGACCATAAAACAATCTTTCTGCATTTCCTCAGGCTAGGATGAACCGATTTCTAAAATGTTTGCACATTTATACTACATAGGATCTCAGAGTTCAATGCGCCTTCATATTTCCACCGGTGAAGTAGGTCTTCAAGAGAAAGACTGAGGTTTGTGTTTGTGTCTGTGTCTCTGTGTTGACAGAGTGGACGAAGCGCCAAAAGAGTTTGACGTTGAAGGCGAGATGAAAGCGCTTCAGGTTCGGATGAAGGTTCTTCAGACAGAAAACCAGGGTAAGAACTAATACTCAGTTATTTCTAAACCAAGTATTTAAAAGTAGCTATGAGGAACTTTAGCGTCTAGCGTCCTTTGGACAAAAGCAGTAATGTTTATACTGCGGCTGCTGTTGTTCCTGGGTGAGCGTATACCCATGACAAAGGCATTAAGAAAAACTATATAAAAATAGCATTCTTTACACTGATGGTCTTGTTTCTGTTACATGTAATTTATGATCATCAGAGGAAAAATTAGACATGTATCAGAAATATCCTCGTAGCCTTAAACACTGTAAATTGTATAATTGTTGTTTAGGCTCCTAAAACTAAAATATAATGGATTGGATTTATATAGCGCTTTTCTAGGCACTCAAAGCGCTTTACAGGGTTCCAGGTTCCATTCATTCACACACAGTCATACCGGTGGCGGAAGCGTGGCTGCCATTCAGCGCCTACGGCCCCTCTGACCACCACAAACATACAGCAGTCATACACATTCACACGAGGCAAGGTGGGTGAAGTGTCTTGCCCAAGGACACAACAACCATGACACAAGCGACAGGGCGGGAATCGAACCGTCAACCCTTCGATCATTGGCCAACCCGCTCTACCACCTGAGCCACAGTCGCAGTAACAACCACAGTAATACATATATTATTATTATCAATATTTTTATGTTTCCAGGGGTGAAAGAGAGACTGGAGTCCACCGAGAAGGAGCTGAAGGCCATGAGAGGTCAGATTCTAGATTCTAATAGTTTTCTGTTTTTCTACAACTTTTCTCTCACCTCAAACGAAGGATAACAGTTATTTGTTTTCGCTCTTATTTACTATACAAATATGCGTTTTTTTCCCCACAACATTCCAGAACCTTTTTTTTTTTCGCGAACATTCCGAATTATAATTTTGTTTCGGGAACTTTCGAGAAAAAAAAAAATCCGCGAACATTCAGATTTTTTTTCCGCGAAACATTCCGAAAAATTTTTTTTTTGACAAAAATTAGGGAAAAAAAAACGCCAAAAGTGTTTTCCCCGTTTTTCTCGTTTTTACGACTTTTTAGCGTTTTTTTGATATTTTTTGAATGTATGTGAGAAAAAAAATAAAAAAATGTAGACTCATTTTCTTCGACTAACGCCTTAATACAACTTCATTAATAACATTGGTCAGGACAAAAAAACAAAAACGCATTAATACAGTTGGGGGATCCTTTCAAACCAAAACTATGTATTCTGACATTTCATTTGTCTGTTTTCTTCCAGACGTACCAAAAGTTGCGTTTTCAGTTTCTCTGGGAGGGAACGGACTTCAAAAAACTACTTCCGGACAAAAAAATTTGATCTACAAAGACGTGATGACCAACATCGGACAGACGTACGACACCAAGACAGGTTAGACACACACACACGTTTGTATGGCTATACTTGTGGGGACATTCATTGACATGATGCATTCCCTTGCCCCTTACCCTAACCCTTACCATCAAAACTAAATGCCTAACCCCAACCCTTACACTAACTCTAACATAAACCTAATTTATACCTGAACCTTAAAACCTAGTGTTAACCCTCAAACAGCCCTTTAAAGGCCTGTCCCAAAGTGAAAACCGGACAGAATGTCCTCACTCACTAACATCTAAAATTCAAATAGGTTCTCACAAAAATAGTTACTAACCTGGATGAGAGACCTTTGCCCATTTCTTTATCAAACACACACACACAGTTACACTAACGGTTTTCGGTCACCTTTTCTTGAGTCGGAGAGTGAGGCAAAAAGGTATACAATTCGAAAAAAAAAATAGAACTATCAATTTAAGACCTTTTTCTTTCAACAGGTGAATTCACGGCACCTATCCATGGAGTCTACTACATCCGCTTCACAGCCAACGGTCCCACTGACTTCCCCCTGAGCGCTGTGCTTTACAAGAACAACCAGGAGATCCAGCTGATCGCCCACGAGCAGACGTCCGGAGAGGGCAGCGACACGGCCTCAAACGGGGCCGCGCTGACCCTGGAGGCCGGGGACAAACTAAAGATGGTTCTCTGGCACAACACTCAGATCTGGGACAACAGCAACCACCACAGCACCTTCAGCGGCTTCCTGCTGTTCCCACTGTGAGCACGGCGACACTAAACGCTAAACAACTAACAAACTGCTCCCACTAAAACCACCTCCAGTTATAAACCTCAATAAACCTCAACACTAGTTCAATCAACAAGTTAAGTGAAGTTTCTTTATTTTTTTAAATTTACACAAGGTACACCGAACTTCGTTCTTCGCATATCCACTCTCAAGTTACCACAATTCGGAGGGGGTCAGGGCGCAGGGTCATCCATAGTACAGCGCCCCTTGAGCAGTTTTTGGAGTTATGTGCCTTGCTCAAGGACACCTTCCGTGGCTTCCTGCTCTTCCCATTGTAGGCAGCGACACAAGGCCTCTGCAACCAAGGGATGACTTCAATACATTATTTTAAAAATAAAATGACAACAACTTTTTTTTTTGTTTGTTTTAAGATTACGTTTTTGGCATTTTTTATGCTTTATTGCTGTTGTTCCTGAGTGAGTGTACCGATGACAAAAGGCAATAAGAAAAACTATATAAAAATAGCATTCTTTGCACTGATGGTCGCATTTGTTGTTACACGTCATTTATGATCATCAGAGGAAGAAGGAGACTGTTTCAGAAATGTTTAAAAGTTCCTCGTAGATAGTTTAACTTATAACTAAAAAAGTAGGGGAGAACGGGGTAATATGTCACACGGATTGGTTGTCACAATCGTTATATTTCGGAACCAGAAGGCGCTGGTCTGTTAAATTTTGGTATGTAAATATCCAGAATTGGGATCAGAGGTCACCTACATAGTCTTCCTTGGAGTTAGACTGCTGAATTCGAGGTGAGAGGACTGTTTGTGTTTTTCGAGCAATTCTGACTAGAGTAAAAAGTGTGCCTACTAGCCCCAGTCTCCCCTACTTGAGTAAACTTTTCTATTTCATCTCAGTATGAGTATTTTTTTTTCCTCTTAGCTTTTGTCTTCAGCATCAAAACTTCAAGTACGTTTACGTTTGTCAATGGAGCGATTCCAGACCTTCTGTACAAATTAAATGAAGCACGATGGTCTGGTAGGTCCAGGCTACTATAAATACAGACAGTTTTTGAGATTGACTGTGGTGGCTAAATTGCACAACAACCATTAAAATTGTATGTATTCGTACAGTGACTTGTTATTGACAAAATGTTCCAGACTAAGGGGGAGCTTTCGAGGACACTCAGTAAAACCAAGCCAAGAAACGAGAGATGATTGCCAAAACAAATGGCCAGGGGTCATAGGAGAAATGTTATCTAATGGTGTGTGTGTGTCACATCTGAATAAAGTACCTTCCGAAGATTTCCTCGAGTCATTAAGAGGGAACCCAGAATTCACCACTATCAGCCTATAAGATGGATAGTAAGTCTATCTCCAAAAACGTGTGTGTGTGTGTGTGTGTGTGTGTGTGTGTGTGTGTTTACACACACACACACACACACACACACACACACACACACACACACACACACACACACACACACACACACACACACACACACACACACACACACACACACACACACACACACACACACACACACACACACACACACACACACTTATTGAGTGGACTTTCAGGGGCGGGGAGGGTTGGACTGGTCTGTGTGTATATAAAGCAGCTGATTCTCTAGCCTCCACACCACCCTCTCAACATGTCTCGCTGTATCCCCATTCTGGTGCTCCTAACCCTGGCCGGGTTCTGCTCAGCTCTGCCTCTAGACAGCCAGGCCGAACTGAAGAAGATGACTGCTGCTTTGGATTTGCTCAAGACCCAAAACCAAGGTATTGTACGATTGCAGAAAAAGTGTCTGTCTGTCTGTCTGTCTAGCCATCTATCTATCTATCTATCTATCTATCTATCTATCTATCTATCTATCTATCTATCTATCTATCTATCTATCTGTCTGTTCATTTGTTAAGTCTATAGACACTGCAAGTGAATAGGGTAATGTTTTTAACTTAGAGATTCCATCATGCCAGTGGATTTGAACTGTTATTGTTCGTATTACATATTTTTTTCAGTTGATGTGAGTGCTTTAGAAGTTGAGATTTTTGAAGAGTGCTGAAAAAAAACTAATGTTGAGATAATGTCCGTTAAAGTTGGTTGTATAGGAGAAATATACAGACGCAAACAGACAAGGTTTAGTCCAATAAACACCTGAATGTACATGTTGGACCTTTTGATTTATACTAGTATGAAAGAAGACATGTTATGGAAGATAAATAGACAAACATGTCAAAATTGAACAAGTGCTTGAAAAAATTATGTTTTGACTTTTGATTGTTTGCAGCGACGAATGACCGTCTGACTACAGCTGAGAGCCAACTTAGGAAAATCCAAGGTGAGAAATCTCTAAACATATTGAGCATTTATAAAATAAATAAAGTATCTATCTATCTATCTATCTATCTATCTATCTATCTATCTATAGTTAAAGGTACACTATGTAACATTGTGTGTGTCAGAGAAGTGAACAATTTCTAGGTATATTCTCAGAATTGAATAAACAAACTTTCCTCACAGGAAAATATGATTCCTGGAACACTGTTTGAAGTTAGAAATCTTCCTGAAAAGTTACTGTTTCACTGTTGTTTACAGCAGCAGGGCCCACAGTTTGGTTTACAAACATATTCTAGTCTACCATAGTAAAAAGGTGCAATAAGCAAGTGCTTCAACCTACAGCTTTTCAATAAGTACTATTGAGTATAAGAAATGGCCATGTATAAATAAAGATGATTTTAATTTTTTCAATGTTGTGTATCTATACGACTGAAATAAACTGAACTTCCTCCTCCTAACAGAACAACCTAAAGTTGCGTTCGCTGCTTCACTGGGAGGAGACGGTCTCGTGAAGACGACCGACGGGAACAGAGATCTGATCTACGCTGACGTCATGACCAACGTGGGCGAGGCTTACAACGTACAGACAGGTAAAGCGCCATTGGACAAGTTTACTACAATTTAAATTGACGTTGTTAAATGTCTAGCTAGGTTAGTCTTTGTGTGTCTGTCTGTCTGTCTGTCTGTCTGTCTGTCTGTCTGTCTGTCTGTGTGTCTGTGTGTCTGTGTGTCTGTCTGTCAGTGCGAACACACTGCACTTGCCGGCAGCAACGGTTGCCGCAAGAAACGCGAGTTCCGCGCTGCTTGATCATATTGGGTCATATTCACCGCTGCCGATGACTCATGGAAAGTGCCCGCCCATGAACAACGTTTCTTCTTATGAAAGCCTGCTCTACTTTGGGGATATGCTGCTGCTAACCGGTGCTAAGGGGGACATTCGGCTGTGCTGACAGTGCTTTACCATAAAGCAAAAACTGTAAACAGGCAAGAGACAAATATTCACAGAACTTACGGGAGCCCGATCTCGTCTCTCCCCCTGAGCCACGCTGGTGATGTCATAGAGATCCCGCACAAGGTGACTAATATATTTTCATCCATCTTAATTTTCTCTGTCGGTCGTCTCGAAGTGAGTGACGGACACTCAACGAAGGAGCTCAACGCTGATTGGCTATCGCGGCGGCGGCGACGAATAGTTGCGACGCGCTTGTACATCGACTTTTTATGTCATCTCGCCGCGCGACAGAGTGCAGTGTGTTCGCTCACCTTCTGCACCATAGGTGTGAAAACTTCCTAAATTTATTTTTCTCTTCCAGGTGAATTCACGGCACCTATCCGTGGAGTCTACTACATCCGCTTCACAGCCAACGGCCCCTCTGACTTCCCCCTGAGCGCTGTGCTTTACAAGAACAACGAGGAGATCCAGCTGATCGCCCACGAGCAGACGTCCGGAGAGGGCAGCGACACGGCCTCAAACGGGGCCGCGCTGACCCTGGAGGCCGGGGACAAACTAAAGATGGTTCTCTGGCACAACACTCAGATCTGGGACAACAGCAACCACCACAGCACCTTCAGCGGCTTCCTGCTGTTCCCACTGTGAGCAGCAACACAAGGCCTTTGCAACCAGGGGATGACTTCAATAAAAAATTTAAAAAAAAATCAGCTGATTCCAACAGTTTGAATTATTTATACCCAAAAATGGTTGTGTTGTAATAAAACTAAGGACACCGGCATTTTAAGAATAGCCTACTCATAGCTTAAATGATGCAATGGAGCCAACAGAATGTCTGCTGAGAGTGGAGAGATATTTTTAATGTTCCAGAAGGGTTGGGTCATATCCAATTTTTGGTCATCTTAAAAGCTGTAGTCAGTGATTCTGGAGAATGCATGTTGTCATTTTTTTGACAAAATCAGTGAATATCTCCACTCGAAACGCTAGCTGTCTGTACTGTGTTCATACTCAAAAATATCCAGTTTTTATACAGAGCCTAGGATCTGTAAATGGGCATGTTGCTAGCCACGGTGGGACCATTTGTTTACATACCAGTCTACAGAGCCTAGACGGGGAATTAACACAGACAGAAAAATACAGAAACTCACACACACAGCGCTTAACTCACGTGCAGAACTTGAAGAGTATTTTCTCAAACACCAGCACTGGGCCGGTGCTGCCGAGGATGGTGAGAGGCTGACCGGCAAACAGAGAGTAGGCCACGCCCGTAAGAGACGCTCCAAACAGAGACTCTATGGCGCTCTACCAGAGAGAGAGAGAGAGAGAGAGAGAGAGAGAGAGAGAGAGAGAGAGAGAGAGAGAGAGAGAGATAATGACTCTATGGCACTCTACCAGAGAGAGAGAGAGACACAATACTTACTTCTTATCATTCTTACAAGTAAAATGGTTTTATCATTTGTAATGTGTGTGAGAGGGAGAGATTTAGATTTTTTTGTTTTGCATTTTCAAGCTTTATTAGACAGTACAGAAATAGGGAGAGAGAGAGAGAGAGAGAGAGAGAGAGAGACCGGGGATGACCTGCAGTAAAGGTCCACGGGTCGTATTTGAACCCGCGACCACTGCAACGAAGGCCGGAGCCGATATGGTACTCGCTCTATCCACTACGCCACCAGAGCACCCCAAGATTTTGAGTTTTAAAATACCCAAAACAATTGAATCGTCATGTAAGTTAAAGTATGTCCCAATTGTAGCATACTGCATGCTAACTAGATACCTTATTTGATCAGCTGTAGTATGTACAATAGTAAAAATAACTCTCTCACACACACACAACTTACTATATTCCCGTGCGTAGCCTCTCCCAGTAGCCCTCCGAATGTGATGACAGGAGACATGCAGGCGCAGTAGAGAAACAGGACCGAGGCCACACACTGAAGGCTGAAAGCATCACGTACATCACTCCACAGAAACGGAGTCTTCCTACGTATGTCATTCACCAAGCCTCCAAAGATCCTGAGAGAGAGAGAGAGAGAGAGAGAGAGAGAGAGAGAGAGAGAGAGAGAGAGAGAGAGAGAGAGAGAGAGAGAGAGAGAGAGAGAGAGACAGAGAGAGAGAGAGAGAGAGAGAGAGAGAGAGAGAGAGAGAGAGAGAGAGAGAGAGAGAGAGACAGAGCAGACAGATAGGCAGGACAGATAGACAGACAGACAGTGGGTCAATCCTCAATAATGTCATATGTAAAAAAAAAAAACATAGTTCAATGTGCCTTGTGTACAATTGACTAAATAGACTTACTTTACTGAACTTAACTATTAAGCATTTCAAAATAAAAGCCACGCAGAAATGTTTCTAGTGTCTCACAAAAACATTACACACTATATGTTTCTTAATTTTTACAACACTTTTATATTAACGTTTTACTTTGTTTCCTATAATTTAGGAGCAAAATCCTTTCCTTCGATATGAATAAAGTTCTATCTTATCTGATACGCTGGCAATAAAAAAACTGAAGAATACTATTATAAGACAGACAAACAAAGCAATGAAACAGAACAGTAATGTTGATATAAACACATTCCTATAGTAAACCGACCTCCCTGTCCTCTGCAGCTCGGGGCCCGTCTCATGCTCCGCCTCTTTGATGATGTCACAGCCGTGGGAGGAGCCATTAGGGACGGACGCCATCTTTCTTTTCTCCTGCAGAGATGACAGAAATCTTACATACACCTTTCACACACATTTTCAAAACTTTTCAATTACTTTTCCATGACATATGACATATACAAGGGGTCGCTGTTTAGTTTCAGAGGAGGAGGTTTGTTTACATTCACAGAGCCTGCAGTTAGTTTACAAAAAAATATTTTCTCTACATGTAATTCTTAGTATTGAATAATTCTATCATCATAAATCTAATTATTTTGAGGAACCTGGAACCAAACGTAAGACCAGAATATGTTTGTAAACCAAACTGTGGGCCCTGCTGCTGTAAACAACAACAACAGTGAAACAGTAACTTTTCAGGAAGCTTTCTAACTTCAAACAGTGTTCCAGGGATCACATTTTCCTGTGAGGAAAGTTTGTTTATTCAGATATGAGAATAAACCTTAGAAAATGTTTCTCTTCTCTGACACACACAAAGTTACACACTGCACCTTTTAACCAATGTCCTTATTCATGTAGCTTGAGGTACAGTATGTTCTAACCTGAGAGGGTACGTTCTTAGGGGGTTCTATGCGTATCGTAGGGTCCCATTCTCCTCATGTCTGTCTGTCTGTCTGTCTGTCTGTCTGTCTGTCTTACCTGCGATGGAACGTTCTTAGGCGGTTCTATGCGTATCGTTGGGTCCCATTCTCCTCATGTCTGTCTGTCTGTCTGTCTGTCTGTCTATCTGCCTTACCTGAGAGGGGCGGTTCTATGCGTATCGTCGGGTCCCATTCTCCTCATGTCTGTCTGTCTGTCTGCCTGCAGGCCTGTCTGCCTGTCTGTCTTACCTGAGAGGGGCGGTTCTATGCGTATCGTCGGGTCCCATTCTCCTCATGTCTGTCTGTCTGTCTGTCTGTATGTCTGCCTGCCTGCCTGCCTGCCTGAAGGCCTGTCTGCCTGTCTGTCTTACCTGAGAGGGAACGTTCTTGGGCGGTTCTATGCGTATCGTCGGGTCCCATTCTCCTCATTTCTGTCTGTCTGTATGTCTGCCTGTCTGTCTGTCTGCCTGTCTGTCTGTCTATCTGCCTTACCTGAGAGGGGCGGTTCTATGCGTATCGTCGGGTCCCATTCTCCTTAAGTCTGCCTGCCTGTCTGTCTGTCTGTCTGTCTGTCTGCCTATCTGCCTGCCTGTCTGTCTGTCTGTCTATCTGTCTGCCTGCCTGCCTGCCTGCCTGCCTGTCTGTCTTACCTGAGAGGGGACGTTCTTGGGCGGTTCTATGCGTATCGTCGGGTCCCATTCTCCTGGGGGAAGAACCGTCACCTGATCCAGGAACTCATCGATGCCAGACAGCAGGTCCACGCGGTCTCTGGCTTTATACGCAACGTCATGGAAAACCTACAGGAGAAACGGAGAGATGTGTTAAGTTGGTGTGTGTGTGTGTGTGTGTGTGTGTGTGTGTGTGTGTGTGTGTGTGTGTGTGTGTGTGTGTGTGTGTGTGTCCGCAATGTCTATTCCAGGAATTAGACAAGGTCTCAGGGTTGCTCTTCTGGTTTGGCCGCAGCTTGACATAGTTACCGTTGTACCGAGTAAGTTACGACCGTGTAGCGGACGGTTGTTGGCTGTTAAAACAACATGTTGCTTCAATAATTTATTTTTATTTTTTGCATTAGCCATGTACTAAGCGGGATACAGGTCACTAGAAATAAAGACCTTCAAGCTGAACAAGAGCTCCTGCTTCAGCTATACGTTATCCCTTACGTATTGTCTGTTATTATATCATCACCTCGTCTGTCATGAGCGTTGCCATGGAGCGTCCTATCTCGTGGTACTGAGGACCTTTACCAAACGGGCCCAGGAGCAGGAACAGAAACCTGGACACACACACACACACACAGCCATGGAGAATAAACTGAGTCAATAGCTCCTTTAAAGGGGTAGTCAGTGATTCTGGAGAGTGTCTGTTTGTTTGTTGTCGAATAACTTCTAGTCAAAATCAGTTAAAATATCCTACTTTTCTACGCACACACACAGTACAGACAGGTAGCGGATCATGAGGAGACATTTTGACAACCAGACTTCTCCCGAATCACTGACTGCACCTTTAACACAGGGATGCTGGCATATTGACAGAATGACGCTCTGCCAATGTGTAGGCTTTGTGCATTAACACTGGACTAATCAAAGCCGGTATTTTGGCGGATCAGTGTGTGCCTTTATGCAGGGTTGCACATCCTAAAGGGAGGGGTGTGTGATGCCGATGTGACAGCATTAGCAGCGTCTCTGTGAGTGACGTAT
>CM049401.1:35125071-35142571 GCA_026929865.2 Hyperoplus lanceolatus
ATGCACAAGAAACCCCACAAAAAGTTTGCTGAAGACAAACAGACTACGGACATGGATTACTGCAACCATGTCCTGTGGTCTGATGAGACCAAGATACATTTATTTGGTTCAGATGGTGTTAAGAGTGTGGAGCGGCAACCAGGTGAGGAGTACAAAGACAAGTGTGTCTTGCCTATAGTCAAGCATGGTGGTTGGAGTGTCATGGTCTGGGGCTGCATGAGTGCTGCCAGCACTGGGGATCTACAGTTCATTGAATTCTAACATGTACTGTGACATACTGAAGCAGAGCATGATCCCCTCCCTTCATAAACTGGGCCGCAGGGCAGTACTGCAACATGATAACGACCCCAAACACACCTCCGAACGACCACTGGCTTGCTAAAGAAGCTGAGGGTAAAGGTTATGGACTGGCCAAGCATGTCTCCAGTCTTAAACCCTATTGAGCATCTTTGGGGCATCCTCAAACGGGAGATGGAGGAGCGCAAGGACTCTAATATCCACCAGCTCCTTGATGTCGTCATGAATGGGTAGAAGAGGGTTCCAGTGGCAACCTGTGAAGCTCTAGTGAACTACATGCCCAAGAGGGTTAAGGCAGTGCTAGAAAATAATGATGGCAAAGCAAAATATTGACACTTTGGGCCCAATTTGTAAAATTTTTCTAAGGGGTGTACTCACTTTTGTTGCCAGCAGTTTAGACATTAATGGCTGTGTGTCGAGTTATTTTGAGGGGACAGTAAATTTACACTGTTATACAAGCTGTACACTGACTACTTTACATTGTATCAAAGTGTCATTTATTCAGTGTTGTCGCATGGAAAGATATAAAGAAAAATGTGAAGAAATGTGAGGGGTGTACTCACTTTTGTGAGATACTGTATATATATATATGGAACTGTTTACATTCTGTCCACTTAAATGCGTCGGCGGCTCGCCGCTGTTTAAACAGTGTTGATAAGGGATTTATAAAGCCTAAAATATCCTGCCGTGCAATAGCCTTTGGACACCACAGGATGGCGCTCGTAACACAAGAGCTGTACTATCGATAGTAGTACAATAAAGTGGCTAAACTTAATGTCCTCTGGCTAAAAGTCAATGGTGATCTCGTTAAAAAGGTGAGTAATACTCCTGTTTAATTTGAAAAAGTTTTGTAACTGAGTTTACATGTAGCCACCAAAGCCCGGCTGCACTGTCTATCTGGACACAGGCTACTGCTGTCAGTCACTGCCTCACGTAACTTCAGGCTGTAGCCCATAATACACATGTTCGCCAGTCATATTCTCCGTGAAATGCGTTATTTATTTTGGGGGAAATGCATTGTTAGCTCGGTGGAACTGTTGTTAAACATAATGGCTGATTACATTTACTGTTTGTAGAGCGTGCGCAATGTTTTTTGACTTTGTATCTTCTTGCTAGCATAACAGAAGCTCTGTTGCTAACAGCTGCCGCAGTCTCCCGTTGCTCGTATCCCTGGTCCGACTCTCAGTACAATTTGAACGCACCATTACAGCCAAATTCTGTCGTCGCTAGGTCGTATCCTTGGTAGTTCCTATTGACTGGTGTACTGAACTACGTTTTCATTACATAAGAACCTTATGGGTTTGCAATGGTTATTCCAGTTATTATACGAGGTCTCGGGCGTTGCTGTGGAAACAAGTTGTTATTCGTTCGAAACAAATCTAGTTTCGTTAAAAAAAAATCTAATTTGATCGCAAAAAGGCATGAAAATATAACTGAGTGGTCTAATTATTATTTTTATTAGTAGGTGACTATGGTATAAGCGGGTTAATGCCCTTCGAGGTGTCCAGGTATCAGGGGTTAATGGACTTCGTGAAGGCAACTGTCCTCCGCTGCGCGTCGGACAGTTCTCGCCTCCACGGTGTCCATTAACCCCTGATACCTGGACACCTCAGCATTAACCCTTACATATACATATATATATATACATATATATATATATATATACATATACATATACATATATATATATACATATACATATATATATATAACAGTCTAACCTATGTCGTTTTTATATAAAAAAAAAACAGCTTCTTCCCCAGAGCTGTGAAAGAGATTACCCCCCCCCCCCACTACAAACTCATTACCTCCCCCAAACAGACTGAGAACCTACAACCACACACTTCAATATGTCTCCCACTGCAAACATACTACTTTAGCACTGTCTGTCTGTCTGTCTGTCTGTGTGTAGTATTTGTTTTATTTATGTATATTTTTAATATCTTGATGTTTTTACTGTGTAAACTGGAGCCGTCGGCAGACATTGTGTTGTGTGCGAAACACACAATGACAATAAAGACTTCTTGAATCTTGAATTAACTAGGGCTGGTGAAAAACATCTTAATGTAAAAATCTCCATTCCTGTTTGAGTAATTTTTTTTTTTTTTTTTTTTTTTTTTTTTTTTTTATAAATGTATTTCGCTGCTGCCAGTAGGAGGAGACCCTGAAATCCTTATGTGCTGGGCTGGACTTCTCTAGCAACCAATACACTGGTGTCACCATCAGTTGCATTAACAATGGCAGTCTATGGTGTGAACTCAGCCTTTATCAATCTCCTCGGGAAGTTGGGAAGTTCGTGAGTGCGAGTGTGCGTGTGCGTGTGTCGTGTGTGTGTGTGTGTGTGTGTGTGTGTGTGTGTGTGTGTGTGTGAGTGTGTGTGTGTGTGAGTGTGTGTCCGGAACATTCTTGAAAAAGAGTTTTTTGATGTCAATGAGGTATTTCCCTGGTTCAATAAAGGTTGAATAAATACATTATGAAATGTCCTCTCCCCACCTTGCTGAAGTCCACAGTGCAAAGGTTTTCTGTGTGAGTGAGTGTGTGAGTCTGTGTGAGTGAGTGAGTGTGCGTGTGTGTGTGTGTTTTGAGAGTGAGTGAGTGAGTGAGTGAGTGAGTGAGTGAGTGAGTGAGTGAGTGAGTGAGTGAGTGAGTGAGTGAGTGAGTGAGTGAGTGAGTGAGTGAGTGAGTGAGTGAGTGAGTGAGTGAGTGAGTGAGTGAGTGAGTGAGTGAGTGAGTGAGTGAGTGAGTGTGTGTGTGTGTTTTGATCTCCATTGAGGTATGTATTCTCCCCACCTTGCTGAAGTCCACAGTACTGTTCTCGCGGCTGCCTCCTCCTCCCATGTGTCTGTCACTCTGTTTACTGACGTCCAGGTTCCCAGGGGCTGTGTGGGACGACGCTAGCAGACCTACAGACACAAGACACCATGGAGAGTTAGACAGACAGACAGACAGACAGACAGACAGACAGACAGACAGACAGACAGACAGACACTATGTTCCAGTCCCCATCCCTCCCTGCTATTTAGTTAGGTATAAACAGATTTAGTTTGTCCCGATACATAATGTCAGAAAGCAAACTGATTTTCGATTCATTAGCTCAATGAATTATTGTTTTCAGATGAGAATTTATGGTAAGATTCTAATTCTAATGGATGGGGGGGGGGGGGGCTGCAGGGGGCAAAAGTGCATTGCGGAAAATATCTCTACTTTTCTATCAATGAACTATAGAGGTGACATACATAAGACATCCAAAGCTGACAGACTATATTAATGGCCTGAGTCCTTTAGTCCGTTAGCGATTTTCTGCTGTTCAAAAGGTTTTTAACTTTAACGTCCAAATTAACAGGAAGTATTGAGCCAGTGTGACAACTAATGATGCGGAGAATTATGGTGCTGACAAGGCAGCAGGCAAAGAAATATATTAGCTCATCAAATAGTGGGTAGGGAGATCGCCTCTGGAGTGCAGGGTCGGAGATTCGATCCCTTGTCTCCCCGCCACATGTCGAAGTGTCCCTGAGCAAAGAGACACTGAACCCTACATTGCTCCCAATGGTTCAGAGAGCGCCTTGCATGGCAGCTATACTGCCATCGGTGTATGAGTGTGTGAATGTGGTAAGATATGTAAAGTGCTTTGGGGCTGAAGAAATCGGCTAAAAAGCGCGATATAAGTCAAGTCCATTTACCAAATGTTACATTTCATCCTGGTTACATTTTGTTACTGTATTAGTTCCTTTCCACGAGGCACGTTGAAATGAGTCTTTCCTCATCTCCCCTCTCAAGTTCCCACACTCCAGAGGGGGTCCTCACACAGGGTCAGCCATAGTACAGACAGACGGACAGACACACTCCAGAGAGGGTCCTCACACAGGGTCAGCCATAGTACAGACAGACGGACAGACACACTCCAGAGGGGGTCCTCACACAGGGTCAGCCATAGTACAGACAGACGGACAGACACACTCCAGAGGGGGTCCTCACACAGGGTCAGCCATAGTACAGACAGACGGACAGACACACTCCAGAGGGGGTCCTCACACAGGGTCAGCCATAGTACAGCGCCCCTGGAGCAGTTTGGGGGTTAGGTGTCTTGCTCAAGGACACAATGGTAGAGATGGTGGGCACCGTAGATGTAATAGCAGACACCACACTTATGAATATTATATTCCATTTCTACCAAGTCTGTTCTGAAAAATGCCAATACACACTACACACTGCGCCTTTAAATCCGCCCCCCCCCCCACACTCACTCACAAACAGGGTTTATGGGTCCGGATATTAAAAGGCAGAATAGTGTCTGTGTGTTAGCTAGTTATTAGCTTATTGCAGCAGGGTTAGTGCTGACCGGACGGAACCACAGCAGATAGAACACACTTAGTAAATATATTAAAACACATGATCAATTATTAACGGTTCAGTTTGACTCATCGCAACTATACAGTGTGTGTGTGTGTGTGTGTGTGTGTGTGTGTGTGTGTGTGTGTATTTCAACTGTATGCACTCTGCCATACTCCTGTGTCTGTCTGTTGTCTGTATGTACATTTTTATTTAGTCTGTGTAATGCTGCAGCAGCGCAAAGAATGATATTTTTTATATAGTTTTTCTTAATGCCTTTGTCATGGGTATACGCTCACCCAGGAACAACAGCTGGCCTTGTGAAAAACACTACCGCTTTTAGTCCAAAGGGGGGCGCTAGAATTAACAAAGTGAAAGTTCCTCGTAGACACTTTAATGTAAAAAGAAAAGTGAATTTAAGAATGCCCATATCCTTGTTTCCTCACTGTTACATTCCAGTAGATGCGACAGACACAAACACACACACACACACACACACACACACACACACACACACACACACACACACACACACACACACACACACACACACACACACACACACACACACACACACACACACACACACACACACACACACACACACACACACACACACACACACACACACACACACACACACACTACTCCTGCCTCACCGTTGCGTTCCAGTAGATGAGGGTCGGAGTGTTTCTTTCCGATGTCAGCGAAGGAGCGCACCAGAGGGATTCTATTAGAAAGCTTCTTCTCGTTCTGATGGTGGTGACGTCTCAACATGGCTTCTCTCACCTAGAGGATGTCTTACTTACTTTACCATTATTAGGCAAGG
The DNA here is from genome assembly GCA_026929865.2 of Hyperoplus lanceolatus. NCBI lineage: Eukaryota > Metazoa > Chordata > Actinopteri > Uranoscopiformes > Ammodytidae > Hyperoplus > Hyperoplus lanceolatus. The sequence goes on from CM049401.1 coordinate 35,130,527, forward strand.
CAAGTTTATCTCTATAGCACAATTCAGACACAAGGCCATTCAAAGTGCTTTACAGGGGCAAGATTAAAATACATAATACACATTAGAAAAGCGAATGAATAGCTAAATAAAACTTAACGTATTAGTGGAGTTGATGATACAAGTGTGAAAATTGGCACGAGCAGTCTCCATGGGTCACTTGACAAGAAAATTGTCCGCGACAAAAAATGAAAAAAAAAAAAAAACTAATAAAAAAAAAAAAAAATAAACTTCTACGAGAAATTTTCAAATTCACAATTTAAAATGTTTCGGGCAATTTTGTTGTCAAGTGTTCCCATGGAGACAAACGCTCACGCCAATGTTCACACTTGTATCATCAACTGGAAGATTCTGACGAAAATACGCAGTTAGCCGCTAAGAAGCCACTAAGAAGGTGTCAGAAAGAAAATAACAAAAAAACAAAGACGTCTCAAATCAAATCAAATCAGTTTTATTTGTATAGCCCAAAAGCACAAATAGCATTCGTCTCAATGGGCTTTACAGTCCATACAATATGATACAGTATACATCAGGTCGGCAATACGTCATCTGGACTGAACTCTCGTGACCACGCCCCCTTTGGGGGGAAAACAATACCGCTAATTCCATAGACATAGACAGCGCGATCATTCAAAATAAGCCGTTAAAGCTAAAATCTGCAATGTCCTGAGCTGTTGTGTGGTTTACATGGTAAAAAACAAACATCATGGTTTTATTCCTTCGCCATGCCCCCAAAAATTCCCCTAAATAAGGTCTGTATGACAGCAGGAAGCTCCCGGCTTCCCCCGTGCTCTGCATTTCAGTGGGAGTTTGCTATCGTAATGAGCTGTTAGAACAGTTGGTACAGTCTAGTCAAGGCATAGCGCTATACTATTAACATAGTAAGCATTATTACAGACAACAAAACTTAAAATAACAATTATTTCAGGTGTAATCAGCTTACATAGAGACTCAGTGAGGTGAAGATATATATCAGGGCATGATATCTCTGGCCAATGGGTCGGATCATTGCGCCAGCTTGATGCTGAGAGACTAAACACACATGGTTTTAGGTTGACCAAATGAATCATGTATACGTGTCTTTAACGTGATCCAGCAGCAGAGTTGTTGTAAAGGATTTTGACATTGTGTCGGTCGGTCAAATTTTAACGTATTTACCTCTAATCGTTTTCTTTTTGTGCTGTTTTGGAAAACGCAATTTTGCATTATAGTCAATGGCACGTTCGGTTTGTTTTCCCCCCAAAGGGGGCGTGGCCTGATTGCCGACCTGATGTATGGTACAATATGACACAACATGATACAATATGAAACAATATAACAACATGGCTTCTCTCACCTTCTCCCTCACGCCCTCCTCAAGCTGACCCGACGCCAGCATGCTGTCAATCACCATATCTGTAACATTTATACACACAATCGGGTTTTTAAAATATGTTGAAAACATGATTTAGGACATTTAGTTCTGTACTGTAAACCAAAATATACAAAATCCTTCTAACTATGAAATAAACTGTCAACCAGTTGCTTTATAAGTTTGAGTTTCCAAGATAGGGTTAGGTTTAGGGGTAAGGGTTAGGGTTAAGGGGTAGAGGGTAAGGGGTAAGGGGTTGACACACTAACCTGCTATCTCCTTAATGGTTAGGGTTAAGGGTTAGGGTTAATGTTAGGGTTAGGGTTAGGGGGTAAGGTTAGGGTTAGGGGGTAAGAGTTAAGGGGAAAGGGCCAGGCTTAAGGGTTGGGGTTAAGGGATAAGGTTAGGGACTAAGGTTAAGGGTTAGGGGGTAAGGTTAGGGATAAGGGTTAGGGTTAGGGTTAGGGTGTAAGAGTTAAGGGGAAAGGGTTAGGGCTAGGCTTAAGGGTTGAGGTTAAGGGGTAAGGTTGGGGACTAAGGTTAGGGGTTAGGGGGTAAGGTTAGGGTTAGGGATAAGGGTTAGGGTTAGGGGTAAGGTTAGGGGTTAGGGGTAAGGTTAGGGTTAGGGGTAAGGTTAGGGTTTGGGGGTAAGGTTAGGGTCAGGGGGTAAGGGTTAGGGTTAGGGGTAAGGTTAGGGTTAAGGGGAAAGGGTTAGGGCTAGAGTTAAGGGTTGGGGTTAGGGGTTAAGGGGTAAGGTTCAAGGTAAGGGTTTAAGGGGTTAGCACACTGACCTGCTGTCTCCTCGATGGTTAGGGTTAAGGGTTAGGGGTTAGGATTAGGGGGTAAGAGTTAAGGGGAAAGGGTTAGGGATAAGGGTTAGGGGTAAGGTTAAGGGTTAGGGTTAGGGGTTAAGGTTAGGATTAAGGGTTAGGGTTAGGGTTAGGGGTAAGGTTAAGGGTTAGGGTTAGGGGTTAGGGGGTCAGGGTTTGGGTTAAGGGATAAGTCTTAACACACTGACCTGCTATCTCCTCGATGGTGGCGGCCCTCATGTCCAGCAGCACTGTCCCGTTGAGGATGCAGGACCGCAGCTCAAACAGGCTGTGGAGCGACAGAGTGGCTACGTACGGCTTACTCCACCGCTCACCTCCGTCCTCCACATCCTCCTCAAACTTCAACCATCTGGGAATATAACAACAAGGTAAACAACTAAACTAAACATGCAAGAGTGTCTGTCTGTGTGTCTGTCTGTCTGTCTGTCTGTGTGTGTCTGTCTGTGTCTGTCTGTCTGTGTGTCTGTGTGTGTCTGTCTGTGTGTGTGTGTGAGTGTGTCTGTCTGTCTGTTTTTTTTTTTATCTTTTCTTTTTTATTAGACAGTGTGTAGAGACAGAGATGAAATGTGTCAGAGAGGGGAATGACATGCAGAGAACGACCCGGGCTGGATTCTAACCACTACACCACGAGCAGGCAGCCCCCCAACAACATATGGATTTATCTTAATGTACCAGTGCTCAAGTGTATAAATTATTCATGGTATATGCCCTAGACCAGGGGTGGCCACTAGGTCGATCGCGATCGACGGTAGTGTGGGTCGATCGCGTGGCTTTCCTAAAAAAAAAAAAAAAAAAAAAAAAAAAATTTTTAATTTAATTTTTTATTTTTTTTACTATGAAAGAGCGAACGAGCCGTGCGAGCATGCGCCGACGTTCGGTGGAGGGAGAGAGGACACCACTTTCTAATTTGACAGTGAGCTAACCAAAGCTAATCCAAGTCAAGGAAGTGGAGAGGCTTCTGCACTGTGACAAATTCTACTATGTGAAATACAACCAGAGAGAGGAAGACTGTTCACACAAACAGACTACTAAACTTTTTTGCATATCTTAGTTAACCCACTAGTGCAGGGGTGTCAAAACTGATTGATTGGCCCGTGGCACATTTTAAAAATATGATGTAATATGGCCCTTTTAATTTTTAAATAATTGAAATGCACTCATTATATTACAGAGAAATATGTCCCATAAAAGAAAAAGAGCACCAAGCCCATCCCAGAGGACCCTGCATAATATTTTATTTTAAATAATATTATTATGGAAAATCCATGTGTCCTTCTCCAATAGCTTCTAATTCATCTGACACAGTGTCTCCATTTTTTTTCATATACAATTCTTCAGATTTAGCCTCTTAATTTTCCTCTCAAAGTGCATCAGATTCATGCATTTCACTTTAAAAACTTTAAAAAATCTCCCGGGGGGGCATACCCCCGGACCCCCCTTAGAGGGGCGGGATCTCGGCTGGCTACTATTTTCACCCAGCTGGACATTGGACGCAAAAGCAGAAAACACTGGGTGTATCAATGGCATTTAACAAGAGGGGGGGTGTATCTGTTTAATGTGCAAGTAAAGTGTTGCCGTGAAGAAGGATTACAATTTACGAAGACACTATGAAACTAAACATCAGAGCAGCTACATGTCCTGATATATGTGTTATTTTTGCAAAGTGGCCCGGCCCTTTGTAGATTTTTCTGTATGTGGCCCTCAGTGAAAATTCAATTCTGCACACATTTTTCCTCTTAACTGAGAACTGTACCATACAGAACAGAACCGTGACTTAAAAACCAAGGTACGTACCGAACCGTGACTTTTGACCCCTTATAGTAGGTGGTAGCTCACTTTGACTTGGTCATTTTAAAAGTAGCTCACAAGCTGAAAAACAGTGGCCACCCCTGCCCTAGACTTTTACGTATAGTAAATATAGTTCAGAGAATTTGATTGTTTTTAAATATTTAACTCATCAAGTTCAGCGAGATATTTACACTCTAGTGGTTTTTACACATCATTAACAACACAACTAAACATGCAAGAATGTCTGTCTGTCTGAGGCACACACACACACACACACCCACCCACCCAAATTCAGACACCCTACCCCCCTACGTTCTGTACACACCTGGCTGTCTCCCTCTCTGCCGGTGATCTCGTCTGTCTGTCTGTATCTCTCTCACACCCACCTGGCTGTCTCTCTCCAGCCCTGCCTGTCTGTCTGTCTGTCTGTCTGTATCACACACACACACACACACACACACACACACACACACACACACACACACACACACACACACACACACACACACACACACACACACACACACACACACACACACACACACACACACACACACACACACACACACCTGGCTGTCTCCCTCCAGCCCTGCCCGTCTCCCTCTCTGAAGGTGATCTCGTCCAGCTCGGTGAACAGGTCGTGGGGAACATGTTCCTCGTCTCCGTCCTCCGTCCCCAGGATGAACTGGACTCTCTGGGACGGCGTGTCTGAAAAATGATAGGACAATATGTTACTGTGTCTGTCTGTCTGTGTGTGTGTGTGTGTGTTTATCTATACAGGTAAATCCCATTGAGACCGGAGACTCTTTTTCAAGGGAGACCTGTTCCCATTCCCACGTTACCATTCACACACACATTCACACACCGATAGCAGCAGCAGCTGCCACGCCGGGTGCAAGCTAACTATCAGGAGACATTTAGGGTTCAGTGTCTCTTTGCCCAGGGACACTTGGACATGTGGCGGGGAGACGGGGGGATCCAACCACCAACCACCAACCCTGTGATTACCCGATGACCAAATTACCCATTTCGCCCCAGCCGCCCCGAGAGGTCAAGGTTTCAAAACCACTATTGATTCCAGTCATACCGTTTTAAGGTAAAAACATTGTGTCCAGCCGGGGAAATGTATTTCTTATGTTTACCCAGACATTTCAAAATAAGACACTTGGTAGCGATACAGTACAGTGAAACATACTGTTGTGTTCTGTGTCCATGTCTGTCTTGTATTGTCGTGTGTTTTTAGCCACTACCTCCTGTACTGTAAGAAAATTTGCCCTCTTGGGACACTAATAAAAACCTTGAACCTTGAACTGTGGTATTTTAGCTTAAAGGAATACTTCACCCGTACGGAACCAGCGTTCTATCATAATAAAATCACTATTATAATATAATGAATGAGGTTTTTCTTCCCTCAGTCTTCCCTCAATCTTCCCTTGGCCCAGCTGTCCTGTTAATTCTAACCCTTACTGTGATGTCACAAGAAGGAAAATGTAGGGTTCGACAGTGAGACCATAAAACACTCTTTCTGCCTTTTCTCAGGCTAAGATGAACCGATTTCATTTTTTTCTGCACATTTATACTAAATAGGATCTCCGAGTTCAATACACCTTCATATTCCAACTGGTGAAGTAGGCCTTTAAGGTTGTAATACCGTCAGAATATCTTATCGGCCTGCATGCATGAAATAAGAGTAAAAACATGAAAAAAACTAATAAAACTAATTGAAAACCAACTGACCGTTTGATGGCGACTCTCTCCCGTCCTCTCGGTCCGTTCTGTCTCTGCGTTTCCTGTGATGTCTGTTTCCACGGTGACGGTGACGTCGTCGAGGCTCTCGACCAATAGGAACATGGACGCCGACGTACACCGCCCTGTGACCTGGAGAGAGACAGGGGGTTAAAGCTATAGAGTATGGCTGGGTTCGCCCTACTAACGTCCTCCCTCCTACATGCTCAACATGTATATAGGGGAGAACGGGGTAATTTGTCACATGGGTTGGATGTCACATTCGTTATATCTCGCCACCAGAGCGCGCTAGCTCTGAAATGTTGATATAAAAAAGGTCCAGAATTGGGATCAGAGGTCACATACATAGACTTCCTTGGAGGAAGACAGCTGCATTTCAGGTGTGAGGATGTTTTGTGTTTTTCATGTCAAATTCCAAATATTTTGCTTCTCAGTATTTTTCTTCTAGGCTTTTACACAATGGGTTTATAACAAAACACTTGTTACCCTCAGAAAGTGTTAAGGGTAAGCTATAGTTTAGATTGTTGTTAGCAAGCTAATTAGTTGTCAGATGGTTGTTGGCCTTGATGCTAGCAAGAAATTCAGGTTGGGGTTGGTCGTCAAATTTTTGGGGGTTGGTTGTCACATGTTATCTCAAGGCTGCAGCCAGAAAAGGAACCCAATAACGAAAGAAATTGTCAAGCTGTATCCTCACTGACACCCCAGAGAAGGAAAGAATAGAGCAGGAAAAGGCAGCTAGCAAGCAAAAGAAAAAAGGGCAACAAAATCAAAACAACCCAGTGCATCCCAAACTAGACCAGCTGCCAAGGCTACAGTAAGTTATGTAGGCATATTTGTCAACTTGACTATGCAATTAAACTTTCAAATTTGGTTCTGCCTCATTGCCTTCTTTTTAAGATTTTTCCCATTAAGATAACATTGTGACAAACAACCCCATAGTGTGTGACAACCGACCCCTTGATGGGGTTGGTTGTCACAATGTGTCAGAGTGTCTTTGATGGTAAATTACTTCTTCATTACAATAAGTTGGAAAAAAAGAGAGACACACATTTCAAGCCAACACCTTAAGCTTCAATTTAATGTAGGAATGGCTATTGACAGATGTTTTGGTGATGAGCAATTCTCACTAGAGTAAAAAGTGTGCCTACTTACCCCGTTCTCCCCTACTACATACTAAAAGCCCTACTAACGCCCTCCCTCCTACATACTCAACATGTATATACTACATACTGTCTACTTAACCATCGATTGTGTAAGCGAGATTCGTCGGACCGTTTACACTGAAGTATACAAAAGCATCTCAGCTGACGTGAATTAAAAAAAAAAAACTTCTGCGTCGTTTGAAAAGACGCAATGCATTGTGGGGCTGTTGATTAGGAAAAGTATCCTATCGATCCATACACAAAATCTTCCCGGAAGTTAGTACTCATCCGGGCATTTCTCGCCTACACAAACTCACATACACAACCACAACTAGGGCTGTGTCAAAAAATCAATATGGCGATATATCACGATACTTAGTTTCGCGATATCATTATCGATTTTTATGACAAAAAATCTTTTCTTTTTTTTAAGGCTTGATTGACAGTGCAGAGAGACAGATATGAAAGGGGCAGAGAGGGAATGAAATGCAGAGAACAACCACGGGTCAGATTCAAACCCATGTCTGCTGTAAGGCCTGAGCCTCTAGGATAAAGACTATAAAAGTTAGATCAATTTTGTTCATAAGAATACTTAAGATTCACTGTGTCACAAAAGCACACTGATTTGTTTTCCTTTTCAGTGTGTCCTGTACAGTTAGTACAAGAGTGAATTGCATTTGTTATTTTGATGTTAAGCAGCTGCAGCAGTGTTTGATCATTTGCCAAAACCTAAAAAAAGTAAAGGAAGAAAAATAGTAAAGGAAGTTGTGAATGAAAAAGTTGACTTCATTTGTCTATGCAATTATCAATAAAAAGTGCTGTTATGTTTGACAAGGCAACTTGTATATGGAATATCGCAATATATCGTGACATATCAAGATACGCAATATATCGTGATGTATCGTGATATATCGTATCGTGACCAGTGTACCATGATACGTATCGTATCGCGCATTCCTTGACGATACCCAGCCCTAACCACAACATACTCAAATTGACATCAAAATGAGTATGAGTAGGACGTTAGAATGGCTTTTCGAACACAGCCACATTACTTTTCATATAAATGAATGTCGGTTACATTCAAGCCATCGCCAAACGAGTTGACACAAAGTTGATTAAGCCTTTCAGCTTCACAAAACTCTCTCTGTATTTCTCAGTATGGCAGAGTTTACAAAGTGGTTTGTCCCCCCCCCCCGCACCCGACACTGGTGCAGGAGCTCCGAAAAGTCCTCAAGAAGAGCCCAAGAAATGTTTCAGTTGTTGATTCTACTGCTAAGAAAAAAACCTGGACGTACAGCAGAAGGTATAAAAATTGACGAAAACAAAAATACTCACTCTCCAGTTCGTCTTTCTCAAAGTTAGTGTAGGGCGTTGAGCTGGTCTTCCCCTGGTCCAATACAGCTTCCTCATCGTTCCCCTGCGACACACACACACACACACACATACACACACACACACACACACACACACACACACACACACACTGTTAATACACAGCCTAGGCTCTGTGAACTGGTATGTAAACAAAGAGGCCCACTGTAGCTGAGCACACACACAGTACAGACAGGTAGTGGATTATGAGGAGATATTCACGGATTTAAAAAAAAGGAGAATTTGTGTTTTCCAGAATCACTGACTCCATCTTTAAATTGTCAAGAACATTCCAAATGCCAAACAAACTGGACCACACACACACACACACACACACACACACACACACACACACACACACACACTTGACCCCAACATGTCACCCTACACTAAAGCATTATTTACCAGAGTGCATAATCTTATTATTCTCCCGTTTCAGTTTTAACTTTATTAAACTGTGCAGCTGCCTCAAGCCCGGTGGGAACGCTGTGACACACACACACACACACACACACACACACACACACACACACACACACACACACACACACACACACACACACACACACACACACACACACACACACACACACACACACACACACACACACACACACACACACACACACACGGAAGTGATCAAATGACAGCTGGATGGACTGATAAAAAGGCCATTCAGACTGCAGGCCTTACAGCTACAATCATGCATAATGTTTTTGTTGGATGTTAAAGCTTCAGTGTGTAACTTTTTCCATATGCCGGTTACATAGAAGCTATTGTCAAATGGCAGCGTTTACAAACTGGAGCTCAGAAAAATCTCAAGAAATGTTTCAGTTGTTGATTCTACTGCTAAGAGATGTACAGCAGAAGGTATAACATCCATGTGCCATCACTGAAGGCTTTACCTCATGTAGATGCACCGACAGTGTTGTTGTTATAACTCAGAATTCCTCAAGAGGGCGACAGCAGTTACGCACTATTGCTTTAAGGTTTGAACATGTTACAATAACACCGATATATTTATGTTCAGTTTTATATCTCAACATCTTTCATTGTTATTGTTTGTCTGACAGGAAGTTCAGTTGTCTGTTTGTAGAGACCACACACACACACACACACACACACACACACACACACACACACACACACACACACACACACACACACACACACACACACACACACACACACACACACACACACACACACACACACACACACACACACACACACACACACACACACACACTCCTGTGAACCAACACTACAGAAGCATAAACCAAGTTTCAGAGTCAAACAGCTGATTTTCATTCAGGATTAAAATTAAACTTTATTATTTACTTTTCAAATGTCTCCAAGTTACTGTCAGCTCTACACAAAAACAATTCCCCGTCTAAATGCTCTAAATACTGGACTTTTCACTGCTTTAGTTAAAGTCCTACTTCACCGGTGGAAATATGAAGGTGTACTGAACTCTGAGATCCTATGTAGTATAAATGTGCAAACAGTTTAAAAATCGGATCATCCTAGCCTGAGAAAAGGCTAAAAGAGTGTTTTATGGTCTCACTGTCTAAGCCTACATTTTCGGGTTAGGATTAACAGGACAGCTGGGCCAAGGGAAGACTGAGGGAAGACATTAGTTATATTATAATAGAGATTTCATAATGAAAGAACAACGGTTTCATATGGGCGAAGAATTCCTTTAAGTGCACAAAACATTTGGGACCTGGAATGCTCCATGAAAAAAACTGGTTTGATTATAATCTTCTTTAGTAAGTGACCATGGTATGAACGGGATAATGCCCTTGCTCAATTTATTTAAATTCTAAGTGCATATTTCTGTTAGTTCTTGTGTACTTTTGCTGAAGTATGATTTCTAATGCAAAGTACTCTCTCTCTTCTTCAAACACTCGGCCAGATCGGGTACAAAGAGACTAATACAGCACTGACGAAAATAACATTCAGTTCATAAATGGTTCTAAAAATAAGAGTCTTTGGCCGGAAGGAATGCGCGTGTCTGTGTCTCTGTGTGTGTGCCTGTGTGTGCGTGCGTGTGTGTTTGTGTGTGTGTGTGTCTGTGTCTCTGTGTGTGCGTCTGTGTGTGTCTGTGTGTGTGTGTGTGTGTGTCTGTGTGTGTGTGTGTGTCTGTGTGTGTGTGTGTGTCTGTGTGTGTGTGCGTGTGTGCGTGTGTGTGTGTGTGTCTCCACGTGCAGAAGAACAGAACAGTCTGCTCTCGATTCTCAGGTCTCTATAAATCTTGTGACTACAACAGTTAGAGTCAAAAACAGATGTTTAATATTAGGACTGAAACTACTATTAATATTATTCTATTCTATTTTATTAAAGATTTTTTGGGGGGCTGTGAAGAGGACTGAGCCTCTATGCGGAGAGGAGGGGGCGGGGGGTTGGGGGAGGTCTAACCACTATACAACAAGCACCCCGAATGTTTGACTTATTGAATTAACTTCTTAATCTTATCTTATTTATCAACCTTTTACCACCTTGGGTTATGTTGTGATAAAAACACATTGATGGATAATATCCTGAACTGATCACATATTTGGACATTCTAAATCATTGAACCAAAACTAATTGGTAATATTTGTAATAATTTCCACTTTGATTAACCTTCATAATATTTAACTGTACACAGACACACAGACACACACACAGACACACACACAGACACACACACAGACAGACACACAGACACACAGACACACAGACACACAGACACACAGACACACAGACACACACACACACACACACACACACACACACACACACACACACACACACACACACACACACACACACACACACACACACACAGAGCGAGGCCGGATGTTTGAATATGAGTGTTTGCGTTGTGTGTGTCTTGGCACAAGTGGCTTTATTTCTGGTTAGAAACAGAAGCTACTTCCCTTTTGTAACCGTCTTCACGAACAGATACTATCACCATGAAACAATGAGTGTGTGTGTGTGTGTGTGTGTGTGTGTGTGTGTGTGTGTGTGTGTGTGTGTGTGTGTCTGACTGACTGACTGACTGACTGAGGTGTGTGTGTGTGTGTGTGTCTGACTGACTGACTGAGTGTGTGTGTGTGTGTGTGTGTGTGTGCTGTGTGGGGGCTGACTGACTGACTGACTGACTGACTGAGTGTGTGTGTGTGTGTGTGTGTGTGTGTGTGGATGTGTGTGTGTGTGTGTGTGTGTGTCTGACTGACTGACTGAGGGTGTGTGTGTGTGGGCTGACTGACTGAGTGTGTGTGTGTGTGTGTGTGTGTGTGACTGACTGACTGACTGACTGACTGTGACTGACTGGTGTGTGTGTGTGTGGGGCTGACTGACTGACTGACTGACTGACTGACTGACTGACTGACTGACTGAGTGTGTGTGTGTGTGTGTGTGTGTGTGTCTGACTGACTGACTGAGTGTGACTGATGACTGACTGACTGACTGACTGACTGACTGACTGAGTGAGTGAGTGTGTGTGTGTGTGTGTGTGTGTGTGTCTGACTGACTGACTGACTGACTGACTGACTGACTGACTGAGTGTGTGTGTGTGTGTGTGTGTGTCTGACTGACTGACTGACTGACTGACTGACTGAGTGTGTGTGTGTGTGTGTGTGTCTGACTGACTGACTGAGTGTGTGTGTGTGTGTCACATGAGGAGATATTCACAGATTAAAAAAAAAGGGATTTTGACATCAAGCGTTCTCCAACCATCTTCACGTACATATTACAATGAGTGACTTGTTTCTGACTTTACAACTAGAGTGTGTGTGTGTGTGTGTGT
>CM049401.1:35147571-35155071 GCA_026929865.2 Hyperoplus lanceolatus
GAAATTGGAAATGTGACCACATATTTAAGAAGAGCCATCCATTTGACTCATCCTGTAAAGAAGGGAGACACAAGGAATAAGATATAAGCACATTTAAGCTCAAAAAACTGTGTTTTGCCTTTCAAAGTAAAATTTCCATGATCAAGGTTTTTTGATTATTGTGTCTGAACAATTATAGACACGTTTGAAAACATTTGACACATGTTTTAGTGCTTTGGTATGCTACACTTTGAGTCTATATAGTTAGCACAATGTCAACCCTAAATTGCTGCATCATGCCTATTATCCAAAATTCTGGGGATGGGGGTGATTTGTGCGCAAGGGCCTGGGTGAGTTATAAGTAAGTAAGTAAGTAAAATGTATTTATAAAAGCACATTTATGACAGTTTGCACTGTCCAAAGTGCTGTACATAGTGCATTCAGTAGGTAAACAATGAAGGTACAATAACAATAACCAAAATAAAAGACGTAAAGCCCATACATCCACATAAACACAGATAGTAGTGCAGAGGTAAGTAAGTAGTGCAGAGGTTAATGGGGAGGAAACACCAGGGTGTACATATGGGTTTTGAGCCTTGATTTAAAGGCAGAAATGTAGGGGGAATCACATTTGTCAGGTGGCAGTTGGTTCCACAAGCACGGAGCAACTAGTGCAAAGTACATTTCTGAGAGTTGTGCCAGTGGCATGGCTGTATACGCTGGTCACCAAAAGAAAGTGATAGTCTACAGTAGCTCAGGAGAGAGTGACATCTCAATTCCACTTAACAACACCACTGATGAGAGTTCAGATGGCCAGAAAGATGATGATGGTGACTTTTTCATTGAACGCACAAATCCCCCACTACGTGGGGTGATTTGTGCACAAACAACTTTTTTCCGAAAGCTATATTTCTTAAACAGTTTATTCCAGATCCAAAGTTTTTATTGCCAGGGATGCACAACATCCTGAAATATATGTACATATTTGAGTTGGAGACATAACTGTCAAGGCCTCACTTTAAAATCACTTTGAGTAAAAAGTTGCACAAATCACCCCACCTTCCCCTATATAAATTTAAAGAAATTACAAAATAAGAATTTTAAAAAACTATAAAATATAAGTAATTTAATTTTATATGTAACTAAGAAAATAAATATTTAAAAAAAAAAAGATTATAACATTTTGTGTGTCTATTGATACTGTACAGCGCTTTGGTTAGAAATGTGCTCAAAAAAAGAAGCATCACAATCTTTTTTTTGAGATCTCTCAGCCGTTTACAGGTTGAAAACTAAATTATAATAATTAAAAATCAAGACAAAATCATATTGAATGTGTGTGTGTGTGTGTGTGTGTGTGTGTGTGTGTGTGTGTGTGTGTGTGTGTGTGTGTGTGTGTGTGTGTGTGTGAGCCATAATCATATTTAATGAGCCTTGACACAGACACACAGTAGAACGACCCTTTGAAGATTATCGGCTTTGTGTTATTTCACCTCCTGCTGCTGATTATTTCATTAAAGTCATTGTTGTATCAAACAGCACAGTGGGCTCTGGCTCCCTGTGTGTGTGTGTGTGTGTGTGTGTGTGTGTGTGTGTGTGTGTGTGTGTGTGTGTGTGTGTGTGTGTGTGTGTGTGTGTGTGTGTGTGTGTGTGTGTGTGTGTGTGTGTGTGTGTGTGTGTGTGTGTGTGTGTGTGTGTGTGTGTTCAAAGGTTTTTGTGCTGCTGTGTGTGAAGTGTCTGGCTGATCTGGGTGTGTGCTGTTTGTAATTTTTTTTTTAAATACTTTATTTTTGGATATTTTTTTTAAGAGAACAAACACACACATGCATGCAGGCACACACACACACACACACACACACACACACACACACACACACACACACACAAACACACACACACACACACACACACACACACACACATGCACGCAGGCACACACACACACACACACAAACAAACACACACACACACACACACACACACACACACACACACACACACACACACACACACACACACACACACACACACACACACACACACACACACACACACACACACACACACACACACACACACACACACACACACACACACACACACACACACACACACACACACACACACAGCTATGAGGTATTTTTTTGCCGAGCTGCAGGTCACTCTTTATTAACAGATTAAATCTTTCGGCCCCGCGGTGATTTATAATGAATATTTCAATCAACCTTTAATCTACTGCAAGTTACATAATATTATTTAACTTATTGTTTTACCCAGTTACCCCAGTAACCATAGAATGGGCAATACATATCAGTCTATAGATGTGCAAAGCTGGTAGAGACAGTCAGTGCGTTTCCATGGCACAACTAGATTGGATTAAGACATATATCGAACAAGACACTCGAACGGACCGTGTCACTTGTCTGAGTATACATGGCCTTTCAGAAATCGGATAAATGTCCGATGCATGGCTGTCCCCACTATGCTAGGTGGCGCTGTAGCCCTTTCAACCATGCTTTCAACAAGTGCTTTTAGAGCCACGTCCGGTTCCCTTCCGTCAATAACCCACGGTGTAGCCTATCACGCGCAGGCACACAAGCACAGAACGAGAAGTCCGGTATGCGATATCCGATCCCTGTATACATGCAGAGAGAAAGCCGACAATGAACGAATTATCTAGGTGTTCTTATCCAACTTCTCTTGTCCGTTATTGTGCCGATTTGTGTCCGAAGTAGATCGGATAAAGGTGTTTACATGCAGTTTAAAAGTCCTGTTGAGGTCTTATTCGTTTAGTTATCCGATTATGAGTCTGCATGTAAACGCACTGACTGATAGGTGGTTCTACAAAGCATTGACTCAGGGGGCTGAATACTTTTGCACGCCACACTTTTCAGTTTTATATTTATAAAAAAAAAAAATTAAAACCACGTTTCATTTTCATTCCACTTCACAATGATGCGCCACTTTGTGTTGGTCTGTCACATGAAATCCCAATAAAATAAATGTACGTATGTGGTTGTAACGTGACAAAATGTAGAAAATGTCAGGGGGTATGAATACTTTTGCAAGCCACTGTAGTTAAAGGCCTACTTCACCGGTTTGAATATGAAGGTGTATTGAATTCTGAGATCCTATGTAGTATAAATGTGCGAAAAAAATTGAAATCGGTTCATCCTAGCCTGAGAAAAGGCAGAAAGAGTGTTTTTTTTAACCCTATATTTCTCTTTCTCGTGACATCACAGAAAGAGAAATATAGGGTTAAAAAAAACGTACTTTGTAAATATTACTGTGATGTTACAGTAAAAGACATCACAGTAATATTTACAAAGTACGTTTTTTTTAACCCTATATTTCTCTTTCTGTGATGTCACGAGAAAGAGAAATATAGGGTTAAAAAAAACACTCTTTCTGCCTTTTCTCAGGCTAGGATGAACCGATTTCAATTTTTTTCGCACATTTATACTACATAGGACCTCAGAATTCAAAACACCTTCATATTCAAACCGGTGAAGTAGGCCTTTAAGTTGTAAGACACAAACATAAAAAAAAATAGGCAGAATTTTTTTATAGATATTTTTATTGTCTATTGGACATTTTGACAAAACAAAAAATAATAATTTAAAAACAAAAAAATATTATTGCTCATTGCATTTGTAACTTTCTTTACCAACATGATCTACTGAGTTATTACGCGAGTGAATAAGTTATTTACCATATATAATAATGTATAACAGCAAAACACATATTGACATGGAAATCTTAATATCTTAGCTGGGAAAGACAGCTTTTAGCTTCAGTGCCCCCGACTCCTGGAACAATTTACAGCAAAAAATTAAACTAAATACCTTCATATCCTTTAACCAATTTAAACAAACTATCTTAAATCTGCCAGACTCTACCTGTAACTGTTTTAATTAGGCCGTATTGTACTTTCACCCATTTCATTTTAATTGCTGCCACTTCTTCACCACTGTGTAAACGTTTCAATTGTTTTTTCACTTCACCTGTTGTTGTGTATTTGATGTATTTGCATTGAATATTGTGTATTGTTGTTTTTCCTTTGAATTTGTTTGAACTCGACGCCATTGTAAATGATGCTCAGCCCTCAATTGGTCTCTCGAGGATGAATAAAAGTTAAATGAAATATTAATTTACAGTATTTACCATTATACATATAGGCAAGGCAAGTTAACGTATATAGGATCATTCAGACACAAGCAATTAAAAATGCTTTGCAGGGGAATCGAATACATTAAACTAGTGGAAGTCCAGTGGTAAGCAATGCATTCAGTTCAGCTCCTAAGAAGTCAACATTCTGACACATTGAAACACTCATATGATTCTGAGAAACTAAAAGTCATAGTTCTGGGGCGACTGTGGCTCAGTTGGTAGAGCGGGTTGGCTGATGATCAAAGGGTTGGAGGTTTGATCCCCCACCCTGCCACCATGTGTCATGGTTGTTGTGTCCTTGGGCAAGACACTTCACCCACCTGCCTCATGTGAATGTCAATAGTTAGCCTGCTGCTATCGGTGTATGAATGTGTGTGTCAATGGTAACGTGGGAAAGGAAAACAGGTCTCCCTTGTAAAAGAGTCTTCAGTCTCAATGGGATTTACCTGTAGAAATAAAGGTTAAAAAAATATATATATATTTTTCAAGATATCATTAGCCTATGTTGTTATTTTCACATACTGCATAAAGCAATATATTGTTGGAAACTAAGTCAATAATTTGAATATGGTGAATATGTTTAGACAACCTTTAACATCTACGGCAGGAACATGACATATTTAATGTGCCGTCCGCGTGCAAAGCGAATTGTAATTTTTCAGAACAGACTTAGACGTAGAAATGGAATATCATATTCATAAATATGTTTTATTTAGTGTATAATCACTTGTTTTATGAGCTTAGAATGAGCCTTTTATATCTACATAGGAGCGGGGCGCTGAGGCCGCCATGTTGCACCGCCATGTTTCTACAGTAGCACAGAACAGACAAACCGTGAAACTGTCACTTATGGAATATTCCGGTGGACATACTTTAAGCCTTCTACATACTATATAGTAGAAAGTATGCAATTCGGACCGCAGGGATAGTTTGGTTGTATAGACCATGATGCATTGCGGTAGATCAGACGGGCAGGTGCAGGTGTGTGTGGTGGGCGGGGTTTAGCGACAGCAGCCTCTTCAGGTGATGCAGTAGAAAGTGTCTGATGCCTCGCGGAGGTTTGGAACCAGACGCCGCAATGCATTCTGGGAGCTCAGGCCTGTGAGGGGGGGGGGGGGGGGGGGGGGGGAGGGGGATAACAGCTGATGAGAGGGAGACACTGAGACATACTGGAGAAATCACATTCCATACTATTTAGTGTGTCAGAAAAATATTTAGTCAGTTCCAATAAAAAAAAATCATTTATACTGTAGCGATCAATTGAGGTGTGTGTGTGTGTGTGTGTGTGTTACCCTGGGCCGTATCTTCCTGGTTCTGTGCTGTTTTTTTTTTTTTTTTTTTTGGTGGGGGAGGGAAACCTCTCTGTGTGAGTGGGCATTTATACAGGTACAGGTGCGGGTGATTTGGCCATGATGAGGAGAGGGAGGTGATGGCCACTATCAGTGGGTGCAGTTAAAGGCTCCACGGAGCCACTCAAGGTTGTTGGAGAGCAGCACTGCGTTCCCGAACCACCTTTATGATTTCATGTGTTAATTATTTTCTTGCCGGTAGGGGTGAGTGTTTTATTTTGCAGAGTTTTCTCTTGATTTTTTAATGTTTAGGTTAGGGTTTGTTTTTTTTCCAGTTAGTTGTTTGGCTAACTCACCCTGAAGATTATTTATCTGTTTCATTTTTTGCTCAGTCAAAATAAATTACCATTTATCGTACTTTAGAAACGTTGTCGGGTGGTTTGGGGCGGGAGTGGGATTGTAGCATTTGTGTTATGCTCTGGGTTCCCCTAGACGGGCATAACATAAATTGGGGGCGTCGTCTTTGCAAAGTAAATTTTGTTGTGCTTGAGAGCAGTAATCCGTCGCTTGTTTTTGTTGGGTTTCTCACAAGATGTCGTTGGTATGGGATTTGGTGGAGCCAGGTGATAAATTGGAGGATGCACAAAAGCAGAGCTGTTTTGATTGGTTTCCAGACATAGCTATTCCAAGAAAGGCTACAAAAGATGGCTAAAACAGCTTTTGGGGAGAGCTGGTGGGGGGGGGGGTGGGGTAAGACGGAGGGCACTGTGGTTAGTCGGGGAGAGGGGTGGTGTGAGCCTCACTAGCGTCAGCAACGGGGCGGTGTTAGGGGCCGAGGTGCCGCCCGGGGTTGGAAGATCATATAGGATAGCTGGGCTTGAGACGGAGGATTCGTTGGGCCGCCTAAGAGAGGTGGAGCTGCAGACAAAGACAAAGGAGGGAGCTCTGCGTTTCATACGGGCTATGGAGGTTGGAGGTCTGGCTCCATGTGATACGTCCCTTTGCTGTCCACTGGCGTTTGTTAGCAGGCAAATTGCTTAGCCCACCATTTAGAGAGGATGATGTTGACTCATATTTTAAGGCTTTGAAGCATGCAGCAACGTTGGGGTGGCCATGAAGTGTGTGTGTTGCTACAGTGTAAATTGATAGGAAAAGCACAGGAGGTTTGCAATAGTCTGTCCATAGAAGAAAGTCTGAATTATGATATTGTTAAGACCACTGTATTAAGAGCTTATGAATTGGTCCCTGAACATACCGACAGAAATTTAGAGGATGTGAGAAGCTGCCAAGCAAACTATGGGAGTTCCTGAGAAAACAATTTCTTTATAAATGGTTGCCTGTAAAGTTGCAAATTTTGTAGCTCGGTTACTCCTGGTGGAGGATTCAAAATGTCCCAGAAAACATTTGCTATTTAAATGAGCAGAAAGTAGAGTCGATGTCAAAAGCGGCCTTCCCGATGAGTTTGTTTTGACGCACCGGTTACTTTTTCCATGCCTGCAACGGTGTCGTCAAATTTTTAAAAATTATAAGTCACCTCCCAGATCTCCCGCTACATCTCCTGGCAGCGAATGTTATTACTGGTGAGACGGGCCTTTTTCTGTCCTTTCTTCGGAAGAGCAACCCAACCCGAAAGTGGGGTTTGTTCAGTCGTCTTCTCTGGGTGTCTAAACAAAATAAAACGAGTGTGTGGTGATATTTTACGGCCTTTCTCCTAAAGGTTTAGTCTCACTGACAGGAAGGAGGAAGATCAGGTCAATCACTATACTCGTGACAGGGAGCCCACATCCTGTTAGCAATTGTTACTTTGATAAATCATCCTGTGGTTGGAGGTCCCTGTGTGGGGTAAAAATGAGTATACTCGATATGCACACTTTTTGTTCTTGCTCGTCGTGAAAATTGGGATACCTAACTTCCTGTGGCGGGGCTTTGATTCTGAAATGACTTGCAGGGGGAAAGTTTTGCAACCGAAGTGGTTGACAACCCATCCTGAGCCTAGTTTGCTGCTCCTGCTGCTGTCAACATGTCCTTTTTCCTGCCTGTGTGTGACACCGCGCAGACCGTAAAT
>CM049401.1:35167571-35202571 GCA_026929865.2 Hyperoplus lanceolatus
GTGTCTCAGTTTACTCCAGCTGTGGGGTAAACTGAGACAGACCAGAGAAATCAAGGGGGTAAACTGAACCACTTACTTTTTCCACTCTGAAACTACCCTAACAACAAATGCTGTAACAGTTAGAATCCTGACAGCTAGCTTGAAAACCAAATATTCCAAAACTACCTCTCTCAGCAAATCAGGCTAATCTTCAGTTATCATCATCACATGGTTTCATATGTTGGTAGTTCATCAACATATATGATACAAGTTTTTCTACCTGAATCAATTTACTTTGGCACAACAATCGATTAAGTTGACAGCAAGACAATTTACTATTACATGCAAAAAATACATTTTTGTGAAAAAAACATGCTTACCACAGCACCATGAGGTCCTCTCTTTCAGGGCCAAGGGGAAATGGGAGGGGCTTGAAAACACATATCTCACATGACTAAAAATGTGTTGCATTGCCTAGATACAGAGGGTGTCTCACATTACCCGATGGCTCACATTCCCCCGTTCTCCCCTACTATAGAATTAATAACTAAATACATCTTCACCTCATCATTTGATATTGTGGAAAGACTTGAGGCAGTGGTGGATGATGCCATCTTTAGTAACTATAGCTTCTTGTCCTCGAAGGCCACCGTAGCTTCTGTAAATTATCCAAAAGGGAAGGGGTTAGCAAGGGAGTGTTGACATCTACAATCTCACCATTAGATGCTACTAAATATTCCCGAATTAAACACTGTACTCCATCCCATAGTACTTCTTCTTCTTGGTCTTCCAACAGGTGCATTTCCCCAGGACGCCCACTATATATAAAAACATGTAAGGCCGTTAAGTTTGTCCGTTCTGTGCTACTGTAGAAACATGGCAGTACAACATGGCGGCCTCAGCGCCCGCCTCTATGAAGATATAAAAGGCTCATTCTAAACTCAGCAAAAACATAAAATTATACATGAACTAAAACAATTGAGTATTATATTCCAAGTCTGTTCTAAAAAAATCCCAAATATTCTACACAATGTACCTTTAAATGACACATCAAAAATTGCTATCTATCTATCTATCTATCTATCTATCTATCTATCTATCTATCTATCTATCTATCTATCTATCTATCTATCTATCTATCTATCTATCTATCTATCTATCTATCTATCTATCTATCTATCTATCTATCTATCTATCTATCTATCTATCCATCCATCTATCTATCTCTCCTTCCCCCTATAACAGATTTCCGCGGTTGCGTTGTGACTCCGGAGTTGTTCCAAATCGGCGAGGCGTCAGACGGCTGGAGAGAATCCATTCAACACTGCAAATCTCAAGGCATGGAGCTGGTTAGTCTCCCGTACGCCGAACTCCGCGAGCACATCTACCAAAACATCCTACAGGCCAAAAGCAAAGGCCTAAACGAGGTCTGGATAGGCCTGCGACGGAGCTCCCAAACCGGGGCGTGGTACTGGCTAAACAAGGCTGCTGTCGGTGCCACAAATTGGGCCATTCAAGAGCCGGGAGAGGTGGAAGACGGCCAGTGTGCGATCATGAGTTTGGGAGGAAAGACTGAAGACTTCGGTTGGAGAGATGAGGACTGTTGTAAAGCCGCGCGTCCAGTTTGCTATAGTCACCCGGTTTTCTTCCCCATGTAGTGCACTAGATACCGGGTGTTACACTGAAATCTGTGACCCATAAGAATGTGTGATCTTAGAGGCTGGTGTTGTTTTTAAGCCTAGTTATTTATCGTATATATCCTAGTGGTTTCTTTCACCAAAGCTGCCCTGAAATTGTGAGATTGTTACGACCAACTGAGTAATTACACATTTCACAGTGAGAATTGGGTTGGTTTTTTCACCTTAAAAAAACACACACACACACACACACACACACACACACACACACACACACACACACACACACACACACACACACACACACACACACACACACACACACACACACACACACACACACACACACAGAGAGAGGAAGATAGGCCAGTGTGCCATCCCTATAGTGGACTAGAAACCGATGATAGAAGTTTTTCTACCTGAATCAATTTGCTTTGGCACAACATTCGATTAAGTTGACAGCAAGACAATTTACTTTTACATGCAAAAAAGACATTTTTGTGAAAAAAACATGCTTACCACATCACCATGAGGTCCTCTCTTTCATGGCCAAGGGTTAATGGGAGGGGCTTGAAAACATATATCTCACATGACTAAAAATGTGTTGCATTGCCTAGATACAGGGGGTGTCTCACATTACCCGATGGCTCACATTCCCCCGTTCTCCCCTACTATAGAATTAATAACTAAATACATCTTCACCTCATCATTTGATATTGTGGAAAGACTTGAGGCAGTGGTGGATGATGCCATCTTTAGTAACTATACAGGGTGTTACACTGAAATCTGTGACCCATAGGAATGTGTGATCTTAGAGGGTGGTGTTCATAATTAGCCTATTTATATATAACTACTGATATCAACCATTATTTCTATTACACAAAATTAAACATATATGCAATAAAACAAGGGTGAAAAAAAACAATATAATGTAGATATCAACCAAGTAGCACAGTGAAATGTGTAATAACTATGTTGGTGCACAGCAAAGTTGCACAATTGTTGAGTTTCTTCTTACAATTTAAATTGTTATTTGTGTGCTGTAAACAAATAATAATAAAACATTGACAAATATATTGGTGTAATAACATTTTTGATTATAAAATTAATTATTGTAGACATTTTTATTAATTTATAGATAGAATTAAATCAGCTTAAATCTGTGATGATACTGACTGTCTCATTAAATCTGTTATAATGTGTGATCCTTGACTGCTGTTGTTTTTTTTTATTTCCCACAGTTTCAACAGACATTCAAACGTCACATTCTTAATCTTCTTATACAGTCGTCCTCACAAATTTATTTGATATTTACCAGGACAATAAATCAACTGAAACAGCTTTCAAGTGAAGGGATTTCATAATAACAAACAACAAATACAAATTGTAATAATTAAATAAAAAAAGATACATCATCATCAAAATAATGAATAGATATCTTGAATTACCAGGCCATTGCTTAAATAAGACATTTACTACATCCGACGATAAAAAGAATCTAGTTAGGATGCAGTAGGCATACTATTGGGACATACTTTTCTCTCTTATTTCATCATAACATGGCACCTTGATCTTGCCTCTTGCTTTTATATCCGTCGCATCCCCGTTTGTTTTCATATGGAGGCTTCGTCGATGTTACGTCACTTCACGTGCGCACTGGATTGTGGGTCAGAATCGCCCAAATAGGATGCACTTTTCAACACTAACAATCTTGGCCGCATGAAGTAGGACATCCGGGTACTTCTAACCATCCTAAATCTGGCCACAAGAATCGGGACATCCTAAATCTTTTTTCTACATACTATATAGTAGAAAGTATGCGATTCGGAACGCAACCATTGTTTTTAGCAATTTTTGCCTGTTTAAATAAAGGTTGATGATGATGATGATGAAATATTGAATTAGCAGCAGACCTGTTGTGTAAGTTAAACAATTATTTGAATTTAATTTTTGCATTTTATTTTTGTCAAAAAATCAAAACAAAAAAAATAACATAAACAAATTGGTCGACTGGCAAACAGGCAAACAGATAAACTACTATCTTTATCTTTAGCTGAAATGTATCCTGCTGAAATACATTTTTAAATACAGCATCTTCTCCCCTTGGGACATGGACCACCGGAGAGACCACTATCTCCCAAGGGACCGACAGAGAGCCTGAAGAGTTGGAAAACATTAGGACGAGCTCTTGTTCAGAAACATATGCAGACATTTTGTCACAGTACATGCAAGTGGGCGGCAGTGGCGAAGTGGGTAGGGAGTTTGCCTCTGGTGTGCAGGGTCGGAGGTTCGATCCCCCGTCTCCCCGCCACATGTCGAAGTGTCCCTGGGCAAGACACTGAACCCCGAATTGCTCCCGATAGTTAGCTTAGTTAGCTTAGCACCCTAGTGTTAAGCCTACCCTGCGTGGTAACTGCTGCTATCGGTGTATGAATGTGTGTGTGACTGGGTGAATGTGTACAAAAACAATGTAAAGCGCTTTGGGTCTGTGATAAACGGAGATATAGCGCTATACAAGTCCATTTACCAATTCTGCTCACGCTTCTGTCCAAAGCGACTCACAACTGCAGTTAGGTCAACTCTTGTTGTCAAAATCACTTTTCATCAAAATCAGTCAATGTTAACACAGTACTGACAGGTAGTGAGCGGATCATGAGGAGATATTTATTGATTTTGACAAAAAGGGTTCTCCAGAATCTCTGACTATCTTTAGGGGTATTGCTTAAGGAAAACACTGGACTAAGAGAGTATCAAACCCTGTGTACAGATCTAAACCAGGAAAAAAGTGGAAGTAGAAGCATATGGGTGTCTATGGAGGCTTAACATGAAAAAAAATACTCACTATAGCTTTAAATCGAGGTAAATGTTAATGGTTAATGGTATCAGAACGCTTCACCTGGACAAAGAAATAAATCTTCTTACCTGAGATGATCAGAGAAAGTAGAATCAGACAGAAACACTGAGTCTGCGGCCACATCTTGCGATCGCTCTGCCTCAAATAACAAGAAAAAACAGAACCTTTCAACCCTCAAACAGCCAAATAGCCAATTCAGGAAATCATGTGACCGTTCCTTTCCTGTTCATCAATAAAGAAGAAGAAGTAAAATAGGTGTCGAAGAGGACACAACACATGGTTTTAGAGTCTTTAATGTTTTCTGAATTAGAAGTTTGAGTCGAGGTTGGATGTAACTTACTTTATTGACAGTATCGACACTTCATGGCACAAGCAAATCTTAATTAAATTGACTAGGTTTTATTTGAATTTTTTTTAAATAAGAAAAATACTCAAATAGCACTGTATCTTAGGCCTAAATATTGCCTTAACTGAGCCGGAAATGTCCCAGATTAGGTTCCGAAAGTATCTCAAATGTATTTTCAAGGGGCGCTCGTGGTGTGAGCGCTGGTTGGATCCCCGGCACCAAACAGGAGGGTGTTAGCAGTAAAACTAATAGTGGCTGCTATTACATATACAGTGCCCACTATCTCTACCATTATGTCCTTGAGCAAGACACCTAACCCCAAACTGCTCCAGGGGCGCTGTACTATGGCTGACCCTGTGCTCTGACCCCCTCTGGAGTGTGTCTGTCTGTCTGTCTGTCTGTCTGTCTGTCTGTCTGTCTGTCTGTCTGTCTGTACTATGGCTGACCCTGCACTCTGACCCCCTCTGGAGTGTGGGAACTTGAGAGGGGAGATGAGAAAAGATGAATTTCAATGTAGCACATTGACATATAAAAGTAACTTAAATTAACATTGGTTTTACTGGACAAAGGGATCTCCCAATAATAGAAAAAAAAATACATTAAGGAAGTACATACAGAATGGAAAAACACACACACCAGTCTGGGAGGTACTGAGTCACATGCATGACACACTCACACACACACACACACACACACACACACACACACACACACACACACACACACACACACACACACACACACACACACACACACACACACACACACACACACACACACACACACACACACAAAGACTCGTGTCCCACCTTATCGGGTTGCCTGTTCATTTGTCTTCATGATGGACTTCATGCTAGTCTGCAGCACTTTGAGTCTGCTGTTAACTGCTGTTGGAGGTAAGCTTACAAACACACACACACACACACACACGCACACACACACACACACACACACACACACACACACACACACACGCACACACACACAGCTTTTAAGTCAGATTTTGTACATATATATCAAAGTATGAGAGAGTAGGCCTAAGTATTGTTAATAGGAAAGTTGAGTGTGCTGTAATGGATTCTTTTTGGACCTTCTGAACGTAACGTAAAAATCTTCAGTTTAAGGATGTAAATGAAGCTGTTTGCTTTCTGATATAAAGTTACTAAGTACATTTATTCTTAAAGGAAGTAGAAATTGGAGTTTCCTAGAGAGTCTAGGCTGTGTATTAACACTGGATTTGTTTCCATTGCACACACAGTACAGACAGGCAGTGGACCACGAGGAGATATTCACTGATTTTGATTGAAATAAGTGATTTTGACAACAAGCGTTCTCCAGAATCACTGACTCCATCTGTAAACCCTTCCCCTCTCCTCCCTCCACATTTTTTATTTATTTATATGCAGTATACATATATATTCTTTTAATTCGTATATTTATTTCACCTTCTCCACCCCCTCCCCCCTCCTTCCTCCCCCCCTCCACAGCCATGGGCTCAGGAGATGACGGCTGGTCCATGAACGTGCAGTCTGAGGTCCGAGCGGTCGCAGGTTACCCCGTGGTGCTGCCGTGCACCTTCAGCCATCCACAGCACTCTCAGCACTCCTCTCTGCAGGTCACTATCTGTTTACTTCTATAGTCATCTAAAATGCATCTGAAGAAATTTTGAATGTCATGAAAAAGTCCATTCGAAATGGTAAACTTTCAGTGTGTGTTAGTGTGTGTGTGTGTGCGTAAAAAACAATCTATACATAATGTGTTTGGGAAAAAAAAGGTAAACTCTCATGTATTCTAGATTCATCACACAAAGTGAAATATGTCAGGTCTTTCTGTTGTTTTAACTGAATGATAGAGAGAGAGCGACAGAGAGAGCAAGAGAGAGACAGAGAGAGAGTTAGGGAGAGAGAGAGAGAGTTAGAGAGAGAGAGAGACAGAGACAGAGAGAGAGAGACAGAGAGTTACAGAGAGAGAGAGAGAGACAGAGACAGAGAGAATATATTATACCTATATATTACCTCTGCAGGTAATCTGGCGCCTGGATAACGGGTCGGGGGCTATGGTGCTGTTCTTCTGAAAAAAAAAAAAAATAAATAAAAATAAATAATAATAATAATGATAATAATAATAATAATAATAATAATAACAATAATAACAATAATAATAATAATAATAATAATAATAATAATAATAATAATAATAATAATAATAATAATAATAATAATAATAATAATAATAATGTAAAAAAAGTAAAAAATAAATACAATAATTTTAAATTGATTTTTTCCCCAACCTTTCTCTTACTGTCCCTCCCTGCAGGTGATCTGGCGTTTGGGTCACGGGTCTGGGGCTGTGGTGTTGTTTCGGTGCACCAGTCGGCCGGGGGTTACACTGTGTGAGCCCGGCCCAAAGCAGGACCAGAGGTACCGGCTGGAGGGGAACCCACGGGAGCACGACCTGTCGCTACGCATCAGCAGCGCCGCCCTGCAGGACAGCGGGAGGTACTACTGCAGAGTGGAGGTCCAGGGGAAAGACCACGTCAGCTTTGAGGACAAGATGGGCACCAGGCTCAGAGTCGAAGGTAATTACTGTTACAGAAAAAATTGTAATAATAAAGATACATATCAATTATATTTTTTTATAATATTTTTATTTATAAAATAAATACAAATTAAATATAAATAAAATAATGATAATTAAATAAATACACAGTAAATATACAAATATCAATACAATATAGGAGTAAATAATAATTAAAAAATAAGTCTATAAATAAGAACAAATATATAAAATATTTTATATATAAAAAATATATATAAAAATACAATTTAATTAAAAAAATTATAACAAATAAATAAATAAAACATAATTAAAAAATTTATATTAATAAAAAAATTACTATAATTGTGTATGTGTGTGTGTGTGTGTGTGTGTGTGTGTGTGTGTGTGTGTGTGTGTGTGTTGCAGCCCCTCCTAAGATCCTCTCTCTGTCAGTGGAGGGCAGTGGTCAGTCGGGGTATCGCGCGGTGTGTCGGGTGGAGGGATCACCACTGCCAGACGTACAGTGGATCGGACCGGAGGAGCTCATGGAAGGTTTGTGATATTCATGTTTTATATATTCTATAATATTAAGGTTTTACTATCTGTATGTAGAAGTTTTTGGATATATAGATAGATAGATAGATAGATAGATAGATAGATAGATAGATAGATAGATAGATAGATAGATAGATAGATAGATAGACAGACAGACAGACAGACAGACAGACAGACAGACAGACAGACAGACAGACGGGGGAGTGGATGGATGGATGGATGGATGGATGGATGGATGGATGGATGGATGGATAGATAGATAGATAGATATATAGATAGATAGATAGATAGATAGATAGATAGATAGATAGATAGATAGATAGATAGATAGATAGATAGATAGATAGATAGATAGATGGATGGATGGATGGATGGATGGATGGATGGACGGACGGAGGGACGGACGGACGGGTGAGTGGATGGATGGATGGATGGATGGATAGATAGATAGATAGATAGATAGATAGATAGATAGATAGATAGATAGATAGATAGATAGATAGATAGATAGATAGATAGATAGATAGATAGATAGATAGATGGATAGACAGACAGACAGACAGACAGAAAGACATACAGACAGACGGACAGACGGACGGACGGACGGACGGACAGATAGATAGATAGATAGATAGATAGATAGATAGATAGATAGATAGATAGATAGATAGATAGATAGATAGATAGATAGATAGATAGATAGATAGATAGACAGACAGACACACAGATTGACAGACAGACACACAGACAAATTATCTACACTATATAAACAAAACTTATTAAATTTCATTTCATTTGAAGGGTCCCCGGTGGGTAATCTTCACTCTGACACTCACTACCACACCGTGAGTCAGCTGAGAGACGTGGAACCCGGTCAGCACTACACCTGCAGCGCGTCCAACCCGCTAGGCCGCGAGCAGGCTACGCTATACGTGCTAACACCCACACCTCCACTGTCTCAGGCCGCGGCTTCTCCTGCTGTTCTGCTGCTCGTGTGTCTGTCTGTGGGGGCTAAGGTCGTCCTGTTAGTGGGTATGGGGGTCTGGATGGTGCAGGGAGGGGTGATGCAAAGAGTCCGCTGCTGGTGGAAATAATATGCTTTTGAAGACCCTTATCAAGCACTAAATAATCATTTATTAGGCCTACCTTGTCACATGTGCCATTGTAATTAATGTTGATTTCTTACAGTATTGAACAATAGTTGGATATTAAAAGGTGCTATGAGGAACTTTTAAATATTTCTGAAACAGTCTCATTTTTCCTCTGATGATCATAAATTACATTTAACAGCAAAACGAGACCATCAGAGAAAAGAATGCTATTTTTATATAGTTTTTCTTAATGCCTTTGTCATGGGTATACGCTCACCCAGGAACAACAGTTGGCGTGGTAAAAACACTACCGCTTTTGTCCAAGGGAAGTGCAAGAATTAACACACACTGAAAGTTCCTCGGAGCATCTTTAAAGGTCACACATTATGCTAAATGCACTTTTTAAATGTGTTCTAACACATCCATGGGTCCATGGGTGCTTGTGCCATTCTGTGTCAATAAAGTAAAAAAAAGAAAAAAAAAGTAAGTTTCTTTGGTAGTATTTCAACCTCAACTTGACATTGTCTGTCTGATCTAAACTTTCTTTTTAATATAGTTTTTTGGGCATTTTTATGCTTTATTTGATGCAGAGAGACAGAGGTGAAATGGGGCAGAGAGGGGAGTGATATGCAGAGAACGGCCGCGGGCGGGAAGGAATCAAACCCGGGTCTGCTGCTGGGCCCGGCCCGGGGGGGGGGGACACCCTACCAACTGAGCTAAGGGCGCCCCCCTGATGAAACTTTCTAATACAGAAAATAATTCATAATTAAACTTGCACTAAAATCAATCCTAAATGTGTTGTTTCCTCTTTGCATCATCTTTTATTTCAACTTCCTCTTTGTAGACTGACAGGAAATGAACGGTCACAGGACTTCCGTATTTTGCTATTTCGGTTTGAGAGTTGAAAGGTTTTTGGTTTTTGAGGCAGATTGATCTAAAGATGTGGCCGCAGACTCAGTGTTTCTGTCTGATTCTACTGTCTCTGATCATCCCAGGTGAGAAGGTTTCTGTCTTTGTTAAGGTGGGAGCGTCTATGTACCATTTGCCTCAACTTAAAGCTACAGTGAGTAACTTTTTCATATGAATGCACTGTAGCTTTAAAGGCAAAAGAAAACAGTGTATATCTGTGTAGCTCAGGGGGAGAGAGACATCCTGACTTTTATGCTACAGACACATTTACCAAAATCCAATTTAAAGGAGCTATGAGGAAGTTTTACATTTTCCTAAAACAGTGTCATTTTTTCCTCTGATGATCATAAATTACATGAAACAGCAAAACGAGACCATAAGTGCAAAGAATGCTATTTCTAAATGGGGTGCAAGAACGAACACAAACTGAAACTTCCTTGGAGCACCTTTAATCTAGCTTCATAAGATGAGTCTAAAGCTCTGTGAAAGGTAAATGTTATGCATAATGAGGACCAAAGTCCTGACGAGTTTGTTTGTAATTTAGGTATAAACTTGTTCAAGGGTTCGGTCCATAGCCCAGCTGCATTGTGGGAAAAATGTGTTGAAGTCCAAAATATTATCAGGTCCGAGTAACATTGAAAGGTGTAGGTCAAACTAACCCTAAAACCAACTAGCCTGGCACCGCCCCCCTATGTACTTCCGCTCAATTTTCATTTCCCTTCAGTAGTCAGTCTGGGTCTACGGCATATTCACAGATTTGATGTTTTACCGGTCCAATCAGTGAACAGAGGGAGTGGCTCAGAACAATGACGTTGAGGTCGTGCACTAGTTTCAGTTGTAGTCAGAAGCCGGCACATGACATACGTCACAACCAAACGTTATGCGATTGGTTGGCAGATCCAGAGTGGCACTGGGCAGATCCAATAGTTTTAGGCCTCAACAGACACCCGTCTTCAAGTGAGTTAACATTTGTCAATTGAGCGATTCCAGACCTTCTGTACAAAGAAATGAAGTACGATGGTCTGGTAGGACCAGACTAAAAACAAAAAGCTTTGTCTTTATGAAAGCCTTGAAAACTAAATTCATGTAAACTACTGCATATGATCCAACTCTTCAGGCTCTCTGGCGGTCACTTGGGAGATGTTGGTCTCTCCGGTGGTCAGTGTTCCAAGAGGAGAAGACGCTGTGCTCAACTGCACCTTCACCCATCCCACACAACAATACTACTCTGGGAAAATCACTGTTAAATGGCTCGCAAGAAAATCAAGTTCTCCGCCATTTTTCGAGTGTTCTGTTAAAAATGACTCCATGAAAGAAAGTCTCAAAGAATGCTCAATGTCCGGGTTGAAATATTCTCTGAATGGTGATCCTCGACGTGGGGAGGCGTCACTCCTCATCAGGAAAGTACAACTGGCTGATAACGGGACGTACTTCTGCAGAGTGGAGCTGGAGAATTGGAATCGATTCTGGGGATTCATTGAGAAAGAGACACAGCTTTATGTAACGGGTAAGTTCCCATAGTGTTTAAATCACTTGTGGTTTTCTAGAAGCTTTGTCTGGCCATCCTATCTATCTATCTATCTATCTATCTATCTATCTATCTATCTATCTATCTATCTATCTATCTATCTATCTATCTATCTATCTATCTATCTATCTATCTATCTATCTATCTATCTATCTATCTATCTATCTATCTATCTCTGTCTGTCTGTCTATCTATCCAAAAACATCTACATCCAGATAATAGAACATGAATATCACAAACCTTCCATGAGCTCCTCTGGTCCGATCCACTGTACATCCATCCATCCATCCATCCATCCACTTACGAGATTCAGTGATTCGTATTCTATATTTCTATTATTTGCCACTATATTTCATCACAAGTTTATATATTTAGACTTGCCTACATTCAGAGATATAGTAGTTCATCATCTGCATACAACCATATTTTAATAATCGGTATATACCGGTTATAACTGTGAGATTCTTGTGTTGCCTTAACGCAGAGTAGTGTGTAGTGTTCTATGTCGCCTCTGCAGCAAATGGCATGTGGATTTGTCTCTCAAATTTATTTTCTTCTAATAGTTATAACCCAAACCGTCATGGCATCTGAATTTTGTAATGTGAAGTTAAATGATTTTCTTCTTTTGTTGATTTCTGTAATTTTGACTTTTTACTTTCAAGAGCACAACATTTGGGCTTTAGCTGAAACAACATCAAAATAAGTAAAGTGTGAGTACAATGTGTATTTCAAGGATAAGAGACCATCAGTCCAATGATAAATAGCAATATAAGTAAAAAAAACGTATCCCGAAAATATTTTTTTATTCGGATAAGAGACCTTCACACCAATGGCCTTTTGGTCCAATGGGAAATATGCAGTTTTTTAACTGTCTGATTTTGTAATGTGAAGTTAAATGCATTGTTTTCTCTTATTGATTTCTGTCATTTTTAATACTTTCAAAAGCACATAATTTTAGCTTTTGTTAAATCAACTTGAAAACTAGTAACTAAAAACTTATCCCGATTTTTTTATTTTTTATTGGGATAAGAGACCTTCATAACAATGGCCTTTGGTCCAAAGCTAAATATGTCTTATGTAGTATTGAATTGTCTGAATAATGGTTTGTCAATATTCCTTGATGCCTTCTCTCTTGAAGCTGAACCTAAGATCCTGAGCCTCTCTGTGGTTGAGTGTGATGAACCGAGATCATCGTTTAGCTGTGGTGTCATCTCTGTTATAACACAAACAGAACATTTCTGATTCTAAAGTTGTTTGACCTTTACACTGTTCTATTGACTCAGAACTTTATGGTGATAAAGATTTATAACAGTTTGATTTGAAGTATTTTGTCCACACTGGAAATACAAGTTAATTAGTAGAGGCAGAGATATGAGGACCATCACAATCACACCCTGATAAAACATTTAAGACAATATTCCTTGAAGCTTTCTGTATTGCAGGCTCATGTTTTTGTATGGGTTGGATATGTATATGTGTTGTGTTGTGTGTATATGCATTCTGGCTGCTGGAACACCTACATTTCCTAAAGTATATCTTATCTTATCTTATCTTTTGAAGCTGAACCTGAGATCCTGAGCCTCTCTGTGGTTGAGAGTAGCCCCGTCCCAAACTCCACCAAGAGGCTCCAGTGTGAGGTGGAAGGTCACCCTCTGCCCTCCGTCCGCTGGCTGTCTGCCTCCGGGAGCCCGCTAGACCGGCCCGTACAAACAGCTCAGGTCGGGTCTTAACTTAAATCTACTACTTATAGGGCCAGTTTCGCAGACATGGATTAAGCCTAGTCCTACTATCCACCTATAATCTTTGGCACACTCAAAGCTGGGGTGGAGGATTTGGGGAGAAAATGGCAGTTGGGATAGAGATTCGAATCCAAATACCTCAACCGCTCCACTTGTTCTCTTTGGTCCCTCCCCTATGGTCCCTCCCTGACACGCTCTACACCAACAACGTCGGTGCAAAAGTGAATGAACAGTCCCAACAGCCAATAAGAACAGAGAATCGGAGCCTCGCTGATCTGACTGGTCAAAGTGTACAGCTCATGTTAACTTTGACCAATCAGAAATCACATACCCCAGCTTTAAAGCCAACTTGTGGTAAAAAAACAAACAGGGAAAAGTGCTCATTGATACTATTGCTCATACTATTCTATTTAATGTTATATTTCGTAACATTTTGCAGTGGAGAAGCCAGGTATAGATGCATTTATTTTGTATTTATTGTGTTAAAAATGATCTTACCTCAGGTTGGGCCGTTCAGGTTGGTCAGTTCGCTGCCGTACCAGGATGAGGAAGTGTTGATATGCAGAGCTGAGAGCAGACTGGGAGCAGCACAGAGCAGGTCAGTGTGACGTCAAGATTCAAGAAATTAATTTGTCATATGCTCATTAACAATTACAGTAGCAGTGTGTGTGTGTGTGTGTGTGCAGCAGATTCTACATAATGTATAGAAGAAAATGTACAAGAGAAAAAATGTGGGGTTTGGATTTTAGAAATCGGTTCATCCTAGCCTGAGAAAAGGCAGAAAGAGTTTTTTATGGTCTCATTGTCTAACCCTACATTTTCCCATGTGTGACATCACACATGGTAAAATGTAGGGTTAGGATTAGCAGGACAGCTGGGCCAAGGGAAGACTGAGGGAAGACTGAGGGAAGAAAAACCTCATTCATCATATTATAATAGTGATTTTATAATGATAGAACGCCGGTTCCGTATCGGTGAAGTATTCCTTTAATAAACTTTCTTCTCAGGTTTCCACCAAGTGATTTCACCAAACTCCTGATTATCTCTCTGACGGTGTGCGGCTTCATCCTGGTGCTAACGCTGCTAGCTACTGGATGCTTCTGCTACAAGAGACACACAGGTGATTTCACTTTAACATGTTATTTCATCGCTGGTTAAGAAATTTTATATATTTTTTTTGGCATGGAGAAAGCTGCCTTATCTCTGAGCTTCACATTAGTTTCTCTCCCACAGATCAGTCTGGCCCTGTCTGTTAGTGGAAGGCGGCCCCTGATTGGTTCATGTAGTCATCAATCTAGCCTCCAGTCAGACCGGACCCTCCCCACTTTCTGTCCGTTAGTGGAAGGCAGCCCCTGATTGGTTCATGTAGTCATCAATTTAGCCTCCAGTCAGACCGGACCCTCCCCACTTTCTGTCCGTTAGTGGAAGGCAGCCCCTGATTGGTTCATGTAGTCATCAATCTAGCCTCCAGTCAGACCGGACCCTCCCCACTTTCTGTCTGTTAGTGGAAGGCAGCCCCTGATTGGTTCATGTAGTCATCAATCTAGCCTCCAGTCAGACCGGACCCTCCCCACTTTCTGTCTGTTGGTGGAAGGCCGCCCCTGATTGGTTCATGTAGTCATCAATCTAGCCTCCAGTTGGACCGGACCCTCCCCACTGTCTGTCCGTTAGTGGAAGGCAGCCCCTGATTGGTTCATGTAGTCATAAATCTAGCCTCCAGTCGGACCGGACCCTCCCCACTGTCTGTCCGTTAGTGGAAGGCAGCCCCTGATTGGTTCATGTAGTCATCAATCTAGCCTCCAGTCAGACCGGACCCTCCCCACTTTCTTTCTGTTAGTGGAAGGCAGCCCCTGATTGGTTCATGTAGTCATCAATCTAGCCTTTTGAGATCAGCCATGTCTCACAAGCTTATTTTTTCGATCCACGTTGACGTCAACGACTACATGAACCAATCAGGGGCTGCCTTCTAACAACAGACGGGGCCGGGCTCCTCCCCACGAAGACTGGTTGGGTGGGGGGTGAGGGAGGGGGGGTTCAACAGTAACTATGACATCATAACAACACTGGCTATTAAAAAGCATTTTTCCATCCAAATTCATAACAATGTCTTCCTCAGCTCAAGAAGACACATCTCCTGTCTATGGGAACGCTGAAGCAGGTGAGAGGTTAAACCAATTAGAAAGTTTTTAAATTGTTGAATGAAGTTTTAAAGGGTCACACTGCTTTAAAAAAACTTGCACATGGTCATTGTATGAAATGTGTATATGTCACAGATCCAACTGGCCACACTCGAAATCATGAAGTCTTCATTTTCACAAACAAAAAAATACTTGGTCTGGTTTCTCGACACTGGAGCCAACATTGTTCTATAGACCCTCACCTTCAACGTAGAATTGAAATCAACTAGAAATTAAAACAACAAAATACACGCACACAGCTTCCCCACTATATAACACCTCACTACACAGTTTCAGAGGAGGGGGGTTTGTTTACATTCACAGAGCCTGCAGTTAGTTTACTAAACATATTTTCTCTACATGTAATTCTTAGTATTGAATAATTCTATTATCATAAATCCAAAACAAAATCATTTTGAGGAACCCAGAACCAAACGTTAAGACTAGAATATGTTTGTAAACCAAACTGTGGGCCCTGCTGCTGTAAACAACAACAGTGAAACAGTAACTTTTCAGGAAGCTTTCTAACTTCAAACAGTGTTCCAGGGATCACATTTTCCTGTGAGGAAGTCTGTTTATTAAGTTATGGGAATATAGCTTAGAAAATGTTCACACACAAAGTTACATAGTGCACCTTTGAAGTGTTGTCATTGTTTTGTATCAAATAATGTACATTTTAATTATAACGTTCTGGAATGTAAAGCATATTTGGTACTTTTTGACTGATTTTTTTTCGCCCTATTATTGCTGACGAACGCATTAATACCGTTGAAGGGATACCCTCTCCTACTGTCTCTACTGCACGTTATGATTTCAACAAACTCTTTCTGTTTTTCTTTTTTGTTTGTGTACTAATAAGAACCACTATTTTATGATTTTAACAAACTGTCTCTGTTGTTCCTGTTGGTTTGTATCTGAAGTGGAGAACCATCGACTGCAATGCTCAGACTCTCCAGCTGGGGGCGCCGTGGAGCTACAGCCAGTTTACTCTGAAGTCACTGTGACCGGTGAGTGTGTTAGAACTGTCTGTCTGTCTGTCTGTCTGTCTGTCTGTCTGTCTGTCTGTCTGTCTGTCTGTCTGTCTGTCTGTCTGTCTTTATGTCTGTCTGTCTGTCTGTCTGTCTGTCTATTAAAATCAAATAGTAAATTGATGAAATGAATAGAAAAAACTTTTATATATTTTATGGTAATGGTTTTTATGTGTTAAAATCAACAAGGAAATCGACACAATTTTGTGGAAAGATTATCTCTGAGAATTGAAATACTAAATTTACAAAGTAACCTAAACATTTTGGGATATTTATTGATATTAATGTAAAAACTTTGACATGTTGAATGTTTGCAATACGACATTTTCAAGAAAAGAAATCGAGAAATATATGTGGAAAAACAAGATTAAAATGTAGATATTTGCTAATGAGAGATATAGTTAAATTAAGTTAAGATTCTTGTCAATGGTCACATTGAAATTCATCTTTTCTCATCCCCCCTCTCAAGTTCCCACACTCCAGAGGGGGTCAGAGCACAGGGTCAGCCATAGTACAGCGCCCCTGGAGCAGTTTGGGGTTAAGTGTCTTGCTCAAGGACACAATGGTAGAGATGGTGGGCACTGTAGATGTAATAGCAGCCACCACTAGTTTTACTACTAACAACCTCCTGTCCTGTGCCGGGGATCGAACCAGAGACCTCATGGTTACTGGGAGGAACCAGAGACCTCATGGTTACTGGGAGGAGGAACCAGAGACCTCATGGTTACTGGGAGGAGGAACCAGAGACCTCATGGTTACTGGGAGGAGGAACCAGAGACCTCATGGTTACTGGGAGGAGGAACCAGAGACCTCATGGTTACTGAGGTCGCTGGTGACCTCTAGGCCATACGACCACCATAGTTTGAGCCAATCAGCTTCAGTTTGTTTTAATGACGAATGAACTGCGTTTTCTTCTTTACAGCTCAAGATGGAAATGACAGAAGTTCCACGGGACCCTCGGAGGAGACGGGTGAGTTTCAGAGCTCACACATCAGATTTAGATATGCTCTGATATCGATGTCGTAAAAAATCCACTCGAAAAAAATTCAAATTCATGTAAAAAAAATCTAAGATATTCTATGAGATTACGTAGTAAATGTACAAGCAAAATAACACACATTTTCCAGAGGCAAAATTAAATATTTTCTCGGATCATCAAACGGTAAAGAAAAACACTTGGACATTGTGGAATTACAGCTCCGGAAAAAATGAAGAGACCACTCCAAATATTCTGTGTCACTTTAGAGGTGTATGTTTTAGTAAAATGAACATTTTGATTTTATAATATAAACTACTGACAACATTTCTAAATTTTTTCCGCGGCTGTATAACACAAAATTTGCCAGAATTTTTTTTTCAAGCAGTGATATTTACTCTTTGGAAAAGTCGTAGTCGAACTTTGTTAGAAACATTTTAAAGAATTAAACTTTGTGATTTCAGGCGTCCTCTACTCTCTTCTCTCTCCTACGCATGCTGAGCTCTGATTGAGGTAAAAACTATAAATAAAACTTAAACATATTTATTTCATTATTTTCTACAGCAAAAGAAGCAGTTGTCATTGCATTTAATTTGTATGTGTTTTGAATAAATATTGCAGACGTTACCTGGTTAATAAATATCTGTCTTCTGTTCTTTATTTTTTCAGTAAGGACAAATGCACCAATGCTGAATGCGGCGCCGTGTGTGTGGGACTTCAACAGTTTAATAATCAGGGCTCATGCTTGATTTTACATCTTGTTTTTTCAAGGTTTCAAATTATGATAGTGTTTTTACTACAACAGCTGTTGTTCCTGGGTGAGCGTTCCCATGACAAAGACACTTTATTTTTTTAGCAGTTTAATAAGTCCCAGTAAAAGATGAAGTTTGTAGTTGTATCTGTCTTGAGACATGTGGTAAATGTGAATGATCTGATATTAACATGTCATGAATGTTGTAAATATTTAGACATATTTCTAAAGTGTTTTGTGTTTTTGTTCCAGCTTTCTTTTAGTCTAATGTTTACGGACAGTGAGCTGTGAAAATATGGACTGTGCAAACGATTAAATAAGAATTCTGAAAAACAGAATAGGCTGTTTCCTGCTAATTCAATTAGAATTATTAATTCATTTTTGAGAAATGAAGTAATTTGATTTTTAAAGCTCCGAGGAACTTTCAGGTTGTGTTAATTCTAGCACCCTCCCCCACCCCCCCGCCCTTTGGACAAGCGGTAGTGTAGTTCCAGGGTGAGTGTACCCATGGCAAAGGCATTAAAGAGGACCTATGATACTTTTTGACTTGTATGACCTATAAACGTTGTTATAATGATTTATAGTCATGTTTAACCATACTAGCTTATCAAATAATGACGTACATGCATTTAGACGTATTCCCTGCTGACCGTCTAGGGTGGCGATGCAGAGCACTAAACACTAGGGCAGCCGGTCCAGAAATCACGTGTTCAAATCGGTCAGAATTTCCTGATATTCGTGTCGTCACGAATAGCGGATGTTTCCATGTATGGTAATGCTGTTCAGGCTCCGGCCATGCCCCCACCTTCCTCTCTCAGAAATCTCCCCGCGCGCTGCTGAAAATGTTCCGGAAGGAAGGTAACCAATCACAACGGAGTGGGGTTTGCAGGAGGGGGGAGGGGGAGGGGCGGAGAAGCTCAAAGCAGTGTGTGGAGCAGACTGCTGTGCTCGCTAGGGTCAGAGGAAGAGTGTCCCGAAAATCTACATGGTTTTTTGTGATGTGATTCGTGTCAGGTTGCTCGATGGTCTTCTTTGCTGTTACATCTAATTTATGATCATCAGAGGAAAAATCATAACGTGTCAGAAATATTTAAAAGTTCATAATTGTTTAGACATTTTCTCATCATGTTCAGATATAAGTCATTTTATCATGTCATTCCTTTGAGATTTAAAAAGCTGTGTGAACCCCTGGGAAATGAATAACGTATCTTGTAAATTAATAAAAAGACAGGTATTGTTTTTCTTAAGTAAATGCATTTAACTGGGGCGCTCATGGTGTAGTGGTTAGAGCGTCCCCTCCATAGAGGCTCAGTCCTCTTCACAGCAGACCCGGGTTAGAATCCAGCCCGGGTCGTTCTCTGCATGTCATTCCCCTCTCTGTCTGCCTGTCTGTCTGTCTGTCTGTCTGTCTGTGTCTGTCTGTCCTCTTCACAGCAGACCCGGGTTAGAATCCAGCCCGGGTCGTTCTCTGCATGTCATTCCCCTCTCTGACCCATTTCATCTCTGTCTCTACAAAACTGTCTTATAAAGCTTGATTTTTTTTTTGAAGTGGAATTATGGGGGGCTCACTACTCAGCCCGGCCGATACTTCAGAAGATGTGAAAGGAGACGATGGAGGAGTGGAGTAGGTCTTAACAGGTGTTACTTCTTAGGTCACAAGTTACAAGTGGGGAGACACAGCTCCCAACATAATCAATACAGATGTTAACCTATACTTTACAAGATAGGCTTACTCTCAGATGTTATCTATCCCTAGCCTAACCTCAACCGAACTTGGAAAAAGGGAAGCCGAACCACAGCCATGTCAATCTTTTTCCTCGGGCCTCTGATGGTAGTGCGGCAGAGCTGCCGAGCGAGCGAAACCTTAGTGGCAAGGCACTCTCCCTTATAACAGCTCAGTTGTGTGTGTGTGTCTGTCTGTGTGTGTGAGAGTGTGCATGTGAGTGCATGTGTGTGTATGTGTGTACGAGTATGTGAGTGTGCTGGTCTATGTGTCCCTTGTGGTGTGTATGTCGTATGAGTCTCT
Source organism: Hyperoplus lanceolatus (assembly GCA_026929865.2). NCBI lineage: Eukaryota > Metazoa > Chordata > Actinopteri > Uranoscopiformes > Ammodytidae > Hyperoplus > Hyperoplus lanceolatus. The sequence goes on from CM049401.1 coordinate 35,187,706, forward strand.
AATAACTCCATATTAGCAATAGTGTATTTGTAGCAAGATGTTCCTGTTACCAAATCTAAGCAGCTAGTGTTGTTGCTGTCGAAAGCAAAGCCTTGTGACTTTCTGATTGACAAATGTGACATACTATGCTGAAATAATCCTACATTTCTTTTAATCTAAAAAAAAAGAAGAAATGCATTCAACTTCCCTATTACAACTTAATGGCTGGTCTTCTTAGAAACGTCATTAACAGGAAACCACAGAGCTGGCACCTTCAGACAAGAGGGCGAGGTGTTGAACTCATATCTGTTAGTCTGACAATGGCTCCGACATCGGTATGGCTGTTCTGTAAGTACAACCTATATCTTTATTTCTATGCTTTAAATAATCTACATGAAGAAAATAAGCAACAACTTAAATGACAATATCCTTTTTTTATTACTATGTTTTGGGCATTTTCAAGCTTTATCTGATAGTACAGAGTTGAAATGGTGAGACAGAGAGAGAGAGAGAGAGAGAGAGAGAGAGAGAGAGAGAGAGAGAGAGAGAGAGAGAGAGAGAGGGGTATGACCTGCAGTAAAGGTCCACAGGTCAGATTTGAACCCGTGACCACTGTGACAAGGCCTGAGTCCACATGGATGAATTGATGCAGAGAGCTAGCCATTCTGCATTTTATATTCAATTGAGCAGTTGTGTTTTCATTGTTGCTGACGGACAAACATAATTGGACGCTACAGTACACTACTGCAACAATTGTGGATAAAGAGGTGGTTACATTCTGATGCTGGACAGGTCCATGGGACATATGCTACTGGTACTTATTAATCTATTAAGATAGAGTTTATGGAGTTGCCATCAGTTATGCTGTAGTCCCACAGAATAGTGAGTGCTGTCTTTTATTTTGAAGCTAAACAGAAGTAGTATTTTGAATCAGCGAAGGTTTGACTTGTTCCCCTACGTTTTTTCAGCCCTTGGTGTGAGGGAAGAGTCTGTTTAGTTGATGGATGCGATGTTTAATCATTTAGACCAAACTACAGTAGGATACGGGCAAACCTGCAGTCACTGTCATGTCATTTCATATACGTCCCGTCTGTGTGTGTGTCTGCATGTGTGAGCGTTGGTGTGTGAGTGTGTGTGTGTGTGAGAGAGAGAGAGAGAGAGAGAGAGAGAGAGAGAGAGAGGGGAAATTATTTTAAATCAGCCTTGCGTGCCTATTTGTTGTTTATTGTTTTTTTAATTTTTAATCATGGCTTTCAGAACTCAGTGCATACCCACTCACTGACCTCACCGCACGTCACTCTCACACACACACACACACACACACACACACACACACACACACACACACACACACACACACACACACACACACACACACACACACACACACACACACAGGGTGCAAGCTACCCATCAGGAGCACATTCATTATTTATTAAGTTCTCATTTTGTCTCAAGGTTTTTTTCTGAATCCCCAAAGTCATGTTTTAAACAAAGTGATATTATATCAAACAGTCACACACTGAGGTCGTTCTCTGTTACATTTATGTCGTGGGTTCGACACAAACTTAAAGGCCCTGGCAACCCAAATCCACTAAATCCTTGAGTGAGAGAACGTTCCCCTACAGAACGTTGTTGGCCACGCCCACACCACCCTGCAAAATGTTCTAGACAGCAAAAAAGCAGTTTTTTAGACTACATTTTATAATATTTATGAAAATACATTTTTAATTGGATGACTGTAAACAGCTTATAGAGAAACCCAACATTAATGTCATATATTTATGTCTGTGGGTTGTCAGAGCCTTTAAATTAGCTTTGAGCGATGAGAGGAGAGATATTTAGTTCCCACAAACGTCCAGTGAACTCACCTCAAAGTCAGAAGAAACTGTTTGTGTTTCTGTGAATTCTTATCATGCTGAACCTCAATCTAACATGAGTCTCAATTCCTCTTTTTAGGGTCGACCACAATGCTGTGCTGCAGTGCAACCCAAGGTTGGTCAACATTTCTGTGTGTGTGTGTGTGTGTGTGTGCGTGCGTGCGTGCGTTCGTGCGTGCGTGCGTGTGTATGTGTGTGTGCGTGTGAGTGTGTGTGTGTATGTGTGTGTGTGTGTGTGTGTGTGTGTGTGTGTGTGTGTATGTGTGTGTGTGTGTGTGTGTGTGTGTGTGTATGTGTGTGTGTGTGTGTGTGTGTGTGTGTGTGTGTGTGTATGTGTATGTGTGTGTGTGTGTGTGTGTGTGTGTGTGTGTATGTGTGTGTGCGTGGGAGGTAACTGCAGCAAGCAAACACTCATTGAGTGAAACAATAGGCACAGACAGCTCCATTGATGCAGTGAATGGAGTCCACTCTTAGATGTCACCCAATGATTCAAGTCCACTGTTAGCAAATTCTTCAAAAAAATTAAAAAAACACATTTAAAGTAATATTATGACAGAAGACATTAAAACTAAATATTCTGTTGTGTTTTTTTATTTTTTAAATGACCAGAAATAGGTTGCCACACTTGACTGGTACCTGCGATAGTCCCCTGTTAGTAATGTCGGTGTGGCTGTGTGTGTGTGTGTGTGTGTGTGTGTGTGCAAACCCTAATGTTAGAAGTTCATAGTTCATACAAATCACTGAGAGAAAAGTTAATGGATGTTGAGTTCAACCCCTTTGTTCATATGAACGATTAAAAAAACATTCTTAAAATGTTCTCAAGACAAATCTTCCCAACAGCTGTTAGAAAGAGTTTGTTTCTCTGAGTTGTGAGGACAAGCTTGTGTGGCTTGCTGTGTTTGAATAGCCGTTTACAGAGCCTTGGCTGAGTATAAACACTGTATTGTGGTTCTTCACCAACTCATCCACTGATTCAGAGCAGAGGAAACGATGTATCATTCACACATCTGGTGAGAAACAAGGAAGGAGACTATGAGGTGTTAAACTGCCCTAAGATTGTTATAGAAACCATTTATTACTTCATGTTCCAGGAGGGTTTAGGGATCACATACGGTACGTGGTCTGTGTATTAGCTGATGGGGTTCTAGGGTCCCATGGGAAAGTTCTAATGTCCAATAAGGAAGATTTGATGGTGAAGTTTAGGGTGGTAGGATGTTCTAGAGGTAAGGGGCCCTCCTCCCAGTAACCATAAGGTCTTTGGTTCCTCCCAGTAACCATGAGGATAAGTCTGCAGTTAAAAAACTGGCCAGTCTAACCATTACACGTGTGTTTCGTTAAAAACAAAGTGTTGAAATCATGATGAACGAAGCAATAATTTTCATGACTTCATCATGTTAGTGGTCCCTCAAATAAAGTGGTGACCTAGTCTGTCTTATTCAAACCATTAAAGATAAGTCAATCCCAATCAGGCATGAATTCATATTGATTCATGTACCATGAAGAAAAGTGCTATCGACACCCATCTGGTCATTTAGCTGAAAATGTATCTGATTTCCTGCAGCTCGTCTGAGAGTGAATCCCAACAGACTTCAGTTTTACCCTTATGAGCGTGTCTCTCTGAGCTGTGAGGAGGACGACAGCTCTGGATGGACTATAAGGAGGAACACGACCAGAGAGACCAGGACTGAGTGTGGATCTATCTGGGGGGAAGATCAGCTGGTTCCTCCTGTGACTTCAGAAGAATGGACACACAGGACAGTGGAGTTTACTGGTGTGAGTCCAGAGAGGGAGCGACCAGTAACCCCGTCACCATCAGTGTCACATGTAAGATCAGCCTGTGGAGTCAGTCACTACTTTTACATTCACACTAAGTTGTTGTTCTGCATTGATGTCTATTTGTCTTCCTGCTCAAAGCCTCCAGCAGGAAGCTGTGGAGCTCAGAGCGCCTAGGCCAGTTACAGAGAAACGCTTAAGCGCATTATCAGGGTGTTAGCTCAAATTGTTCGGACTAACACAATAAATCTATTTTCTTTAAGGCCATGTAAACATTCTAAGTGTTGATGAAGCTGAGTGTAGATGTTGGAGTTTGTCTCTGTTTTCAGATAATGACGTGATCCTGCAGAGTCCTGCCCAGCCTGTGATGGAGGGAGATGATGTCACTCTGCGCTGTGAAACATGGTCCGATGACTCCATCCTCTCAGCTCGTTTCTATAAAGATGGCAACTTCATAGGGACTGAGCCCGCAGGTCACATGACCCTCCTCCATGTTAACAAGTCTGATGAAGGACTCTACAAATGTAGCATTAACCGATTCAATTTTTTTTCTCCAGAAAGCTGGATCTCTGTCACAGGTGAGGAGGTTTTACTATGTTCACCTGACCCCCTCCCCCCCGCAGCAAAGAAAAACACACTTAGAAAAACATGTTCCTACTGCAAACAACTTAAATAAGAGGTTATCATCCAAACACCCACACACACATTTACCCTCTGCTACTTTGCACACACATTATATGTGTTGTATCCTGTGTAATTTAGTTTTTACTATTAACTTCACTATTTCTAAGTTTTTTAGGTACACATGTCGTATGCTGACTGTTCGATTGTCACTGTTTGTTCTCTGTTGAGCCACCAAAGACAATTACGTTTTTTGATGCTGAATCTGACCGAAGTGGGTTCTCTCCACAGGTAAACCTACAACCACAGCCACGCCCCCTGTTCCGTTAGCCCCGCCCCCTTCACCCTCTCACAACCGGCTTGTGATCCGACTGCTCTGCCACCTGCTGGTCTTCTGTCCGTACTGCATCTCCACCGTCCTCATGGTGTCTCTGTATCGACACAGGCACAGAGGTAAATACCTGACACACAATCTATCTATCTATCTATCCATCCATCCATCCATCCATCCATCCATCCGTCCGTCTGTCTGTCTCTCTGTCAATCATAGGGATGGGTATCATTCAAACGTTTCTGATATAGACCTTAACTTAAATAACGCTTCCTGAGCAATACTTTTTTCTCTATACAAATTGTACGAAATCTGTTGTTACAAGATCACATTGCACATTATGGTCTTGTATGTCAGCTGCTTGGCATTTCTACATAATATAAATAAATCAAACGCTACATAAGCTCAAAAGGAAATTTGGACCTTGAAATTTGGTTCTAAACGACAAGACATATTGCCATACTTGATGGTATGGAGGCATTTCAGTCAATGATACCCAGCCCTAGGCAATCGGTCTCACTCTGGTGTTGATGACTGACAGCTGTCTCTAAGAGAACTCTTCATAATTAACAGTTGATGAATTCTCTACATTCTGCTCTGACTGTAGGAAAGGACCTTCCCGTCTCCATGGGGACGACCCCGCCCACCCAGGCTGAGCAGGGATTGGACGATGACTATGATGATGTCACCACAGAGCATCACGTCTGATCAATGTGTTCGATTCATCAGCCAATAAAACCCAGAAATAGTCGAGGACCCAGAACACTTCCCTGTGGAACTCCAACTACACATGTTTGTTTATTTTTTCATTCAGCTTTGCAGTAATTGCCAGATAAAATTTTGAGTATCCCGCTTGTTTTATCCAATCAGGTGACAGAGCGCTATAAAGAGGCCCCTTTCCCACCAACGCAAAATCAAGGCTAATTCGAAGCTAGTGCCCAGTTCAAACAAGTTTTTTAGTTTCCCACTAACAGAGAGCCGGCTCCGGGCTGGAAAAACTGGTGCCAGATCAAAAACAGGTTTGAGCTGGTCTGGAAATAAGAACTGCCTACATCAGGGGCCGGGGGAGGGATTATCCCGACCAACCAGACCAACTCAAACCTCATGCCCGCCATATTTAAAAACACAGCTACTACGAGACGTAAACATAACATAGTTACCGAACGTGACGATCAAATCGAGCAGCGAAAATACGCTGTGTGGGTCGTGTTTGGTTAACAAAGCAAAGCGAGAGGCAACACGTATAAAAATAATACGTATCCGCCGCTGTTGTACTTAAAACTGGCGCTAGCTTTAGCATTAGCCAGGAGAGCAGCGACGTCGGGCAACGTACACAGACGTTTACAGTAGAGTCATGACGTTGCTCTCTTTACAGCTCTGGTTGGTGGGAAACAAGGCGGTTCGTAACTTGTTCCAGGGTGAAACCAGTGGCGAACTGGCCCCAGCACCAGCCCAGAGCTGGCTCTTGGTTCCTGTTGGTGGGAAAGGGGTATCTGTGGGAATGCGTTGTCGTTCTCTGATAAAGCTTAAATGTTGCCGTCTTCAGCTGATATAATTAAACCCAGAAACAGCTGAGGACCCAAAACGCTTCCCTGTGGAACTCAACTTGTTAATGTTTGTGTTCAGAAGATTCAGAAAAAGGATTTGAGGTTTGACGATGTTTTTCTCTTAACACGGTTTATCTCACAAGGACCAATCAACGGACTGCAGTGTGTAGCTCCACCCCTTTTGGGACGGAACCCTAAACAAATGGGGGCATAAATAGGGACATCATCACGGTTCGCTGATTTCGGTACACTTCCCAACACACACACAAGCAAACATGCACAGACACACACACAGTTTCCCATTAACACAAAGCCTGACACATCAAATAACAGGCAGAACATTTATAAAAATTATATTTAAAAGTTCATTGAAGGAATTGACTTAATACAAAAATCATCATTGTATCATCTATCGTTACCATCAGTTATTTTTGGATCATATTTTACATGTTTGTTAAAGATCTCCTATTATACTACTTTTCTGGTCTTTATTTCTTGTTAAAAACTGCTATAGAGCAACCTGACACCAATCACATCACAAAAAACCATGTAGATTTTCGGGACACTCTTCCTCTCATCTGAGCGCGCACTGCAGTCTCTCTCTACACTCAGCTTTGTGCTTCTCCGCCCCCTCCCCCCATCCTGCAAACCCCACTCCGTTGTGATTGGTTACCTTCCTTCCGGAACACTTTCAGTGGCACGAGCATGGGCGCGAGGCAGACTTGAGCAGGAAGGTGGGGGCATGTTGCAGCATTACCATACATGGAAACCTGATGGAAACTTCCGCTTGTGTGACGAAAAGAATGTCCGGAAATTCTGAACCGCTTTGAACACATGACTTCTCGACCGGCTGCCCTAGTGTTTAGCGCTCTGCACAGCCACCCCAGACGGTCAGCAGGGAATACGTCTAAATGCATGTACGTCATTATTTGATACGCTAGTATGGTTAAACATGACTATAAATCATTATAACAACGTTTATAGGTCATACAAGTCAAACAGTATCATAGGTCCTCTTTAAAGAGTCTAATTTGTCCTCTAATGAACATAACTATTAGCTGCTACACACACACATTAAGCATGTTATTGTATTATTTTATGTTTGTATGTCAATGTCAAATGAACTGATCTTTATATTTGTTATTTGTGTTGTTTCATAACACACTCAAATCATTTTCATGTAGTTTGCAGCAGTACAGACTGGAGTGAGTAAAATGAGACAGTGAGACAGAAATGGTGCAATGAGCCTTTAATTTACAACATGCAACAGATCACAACTTGTAGTTTAAACACACTTTTTAAAAAAATGTAGAAAAAACAACACAGGTCATGTGAGCTCGTTGTGATGCGACGTATAATACTGTGGACATCTTCTCTTCTAGAAAATAAAATAAACTTCATTTCTCCAAACCCAAACCATCTCAAACCTGAACACACACCTCTGCCATTTTAAATATGGTTCCACATTCCTTCTATTTGAAACCAAATCGGTCCGTTACTTTAAAGTAGCTACGAGGAACTTTTAAATATTTGTGAAACATTCTAAATTTTTCCTCTGATGATCATGAATTACATGTAACAGCAAACGAGACCATCAGTGCAAAGAATGTTATTTTTACATAGTTTTTTTAAAGCCTTTGTCATGGGTATACGCTCACCCAGGAACAACAGCTACCTCTTTTGTCCAAAGGGGGGCGCTAGAATTAACACACAATGAAAGTTCCTCGCAGCATCTTTAACGGACCAATCGTTCGTTACATCAACAGAACATTAAGGCACTTTGGAGGAAAACCTAAACAGTCTGCGTCCACTGGGCTGGTCCTGTGCTGAATGGATATCTCACTGGTGTGAAGGTGGTAGGATAACCTAGAGAGAAGCGGGGCCGACCAGTAACCATGAGGTCTCTGGTTCCTCCCAGTAACCATGAGGTCTCTGGTTCCTCCTCCCAGTAACCATGAGGTCTCTGGTTCCTCCTCCCAGTAACCATGAGGTCTCTGGTTGGATCCCCGGCACCGGACAGGAGGGTAAAACTAGTGGTGGCTGCTATTACATCTACAGTGCCCCCCATCTCTACAATTGTGTCCTTGAGCAAGACCCAAACCATAGGTTCTTATGTAAATTTCTTTTTTCCAAATGCCAATTTTTTTCCCCGTTTTCGTATTTTCATATGCATTCAACCCCTCCAGACTCAGCACCTTTTAACTATCAGATCCGTCACCAGCGCTCTGTCTCTCCCAGTGGACTAACAGACGTATATCAGGTCTCTTTGCGACGTTAAGCATCTGAATATACTCTACAAACATGCATAAATAAATAATGTAAACAACTGGGTGTGTCTCGCCTGGCGCCAAGAATGAACTTCAAATGCAAAGTTTGGACTATTTTCTGAAAAGGAGAACATTTTATGATGATGTGCCTAGTTAGGGCGCATTCACACTAGTCATGTGTCCCGGTCCCTTGGCCCTGTTGCCCCCTAAAGTCTAGTGTGTTCTCCCAGTGCTCCTGCTAAACACACACACACACACACACACACACACACACACACACACACACACACACACACACACACACACACACACTGACTGACTGACTGACTGACTGACTGACTGACTGACTGACTGACTGACTGACTGACTGACTGACTGACTGACTGACACTTTTTAAGACCATGCATTAAGACGTGGTCACGTATTGGCAAGCAGCAATGGAGCCTAGGCCTGGATCAACTGGGACAAGTGTGAGTGCACCCTTAGTTTTAGAACTTAAAATCTTCAAAAAAAAAGCCATAATATTTGATTGACTCAAAGGCTCATTCAGGCTCCAGACTGAACTTCCAGGCAGCGATATAAGAACTCAGCGTTTGGGTCCGAACAGAAAGGATGCACCAATAAAATATATCAAACAAAATATATAAACCAATAAAATATATCCAAATTCAACACCAAAACTTGATCGTGGGCTGATGGTAAAACTCTATATATCAAAAGTTTCAACAATAGAAATACAAAATCAAAGCACACACAGATTTCTAGATTACTAAACCAGTGTTCCGGCATTTAAAGGTGCAGTGTGTAGTATTCAACAGCCTCACATGTTTTTATATCTACATGGGCATCCTGGGGAAATGCACCTGTTGGAAGACCAAGAAGAAGAAGAAGTACTATAGAATAAATAACTAAATACATCTTCACCTCATCACTTGATATTGTGGAAAGACTTGAGGCAGTGGTGGATGATGCCATCTTTAGTAACTAGCTTCTTGTCCTGAAGGCCACCGTAGCTTCTGTAAATTCTCCACAAAGGGAGGGGTTAGCAAGGGAGCGTTGCAATCTATAATTTTCCCCACTAGATGCCACTAAATATACCAATACTACAGACTGCACCTTTAAGAAGTTTTATCAGTGCATCTATCATGAATATAAGAAATAAAGCATTCAAATGTCAAACTGGTCCAGTGCAAAAATATTAAAATAAAATATCGTATTGTACAGTGAAGCAGCGAATACACAGCGTGTGTGAACATTTTGGACCATCACAAAAAAACTACTTCAAAACAAGGTCTGTAAGTGTGAAGCAGTGACGTTTGCCTGGTGAATAGTTGTGACTATAATACTGTAAAGAACTTTGTGAGAAACTGAGACACACGTGGACAATCGTTAACAGCAAAAATTGTGACCGCTGATTTCACATTCATATCTTTTTAATTAAAGGTGTAATCAGCGATTCTGGAGAACGCTTGTTGCCATAATCACCTTTTTGTCAAAATCAGTGAATATCTCTGTATTGTGTGTTCAAAATATCCAGTGTTAATACACAGCCTAGACTCTGTAAACGGGCATGTTGCTAGCCACAGTGGATGGGCATCCTTTGTTTAGATACCAGTTTACAGAGCCTAGGCTGTGTATTAACACTGGATTTTTTTCAGTACACACACAGTACAGACAGGTAGCGGATTGTGAGGAGATATTCACTGATTTTGACGAAAAGGTGATTTTTGAAAACTAGCATTCTCCTAGAATCACTGACTATACCTTTACATCTCATAATAATTTGTCCGGTAGACCTAAACACCAAAGTGAAACATTCGCTTGTTTTTCATCCCAATTACAGATACATCCTTATTTCTGAGAGAGGAAATGTAAGGACACATTCAAGATCTCTCAAGATTTTTGGCATCTGATCAACAGTAAGGCAGTAATCTGAGTTCAGAGTTTTGTAGCAATAGGTGGCAGGACGTTTTCCTCACTAAATCACAGACCGAAACCCTCTGTCTTTAAAGCTATAGTGCGTAACTTTTTCATATAAAATGAATGTCTGTTACATTCAAGCCATCGCCAAACAAGTTGACACAAAGTTGATTAGGCCTATCAGCTCCACAAAACTCTCTCTGTATTTATTAGTATGGCAGCGTTTACAAACTGGTGTCCCCCCCTGACACTGGTGCAGGAGCTCAGCAAAATCCCAAGAAGAGCCCAAGAAATGTTTCAGTTGTTGATTCTACTGCTAAGAAAAAACCTGGATGTACAGCTGAAGGTATAAAATCCATGAGCCATCACTGAAGGCTTTACCTCATGTAGATGCACCGACAGTGTAGTTGTTATAACTCAGAATTCCTCATGGGGGGCAACAACAGAAGTTACGCACTATAGCTTTAAATAGTCAGCATCAAGTTTAATTCTACAAACATTTCTCTAATTTGATTGATCTAGATATGCACAAATGACTAGCTGTTAGCTTTCCTCACTATCAAACTAGCATATTCTATAGTTAATAATCAAGCCTTATGCTTTTTATATCGATACTAGTTAGCTTTACTGTTAACAAACCAACCTTATATTTGTGTGTGGGGGAACAGACTGAAATGTGTCTGCAAATTGTGCTTAGAGATGATTTCAACATTTTCAGAAGTCGGTCTACTTTTTGAACACTGCTAGGCTAAGATGCTAAGTTGCTAAATTACGTAATCAACGTTTTGAAGATTAAACGGACGCAGCTAACAGTATTAAGAGTTTTTAAAACAGATGTGCTTTTTGAATGCATGAGGTTCATATAGAAATTAAAGTAGCTACGAGAAACTTTTAAATATTTCTGAAAAAGTCAAATTTTTCCTCTGATGATCATAAATTACATGTAACAGCAAACCAGACCATCAGTGCAAAATAATGCTATTTTTATATAGTTTTTCTTAATGCCTTTGTCATGGGTATAAGCTCACCCAGGAACAACAGCTGGCGTGGTAAAAACACTACCGCTTTTTCCAAAGGGGGGAGCAAGAATTAACACTTACTAAAAGTTAATCGTAGCTTCTTTAAATTGAAATGTTTAACAGTTAGTAGTTTTTTAAAAAGCACCAAAGACAGTTGTAGAGTCGAGGTTGTTTCTGTGAGGGAAACCAGACAGTATGATGTAACGTATGTAAGAAATGCCTATTAATACAGAAGCAGAGAATTTAACCTTTTTGGATTTTTTCATTATATTTATGGCCTTCGTAAAGAGAGATTTAGTTCACTCAGTAGAGGTTTATGGTAATTTAACCATTAATATTATCTTATTAAAAGGTGCTACGAGGAACTTTAAAATATTTCTGAAACAGTCTCATTGTTCCTCTGATGATCATGAATTACATGTAACATCAAACGAGACCATCAGTGCAAAGAATGCTATTTTTATATAGTTTTTCTTAATGCCTTTGTCATGGGAATACAGTGCGCTCACCCAGGAACAACAGCTGGCGTAAAAAAAAACACTGCCGATTATTTTCAAAGGGGGCGGGGGGGCGCTAGAATTAACAAAAACTGAAAGTTCCTCGGAGCACCTTCAATAGAAGATTTTTTTTTAAAGACAGCCCTAGAATTACTTTTTCTCTGATGTTATTCTATATTTTTATTATTGTCAACAAATCCCAACATGTACGTTATTATGAACGCAATATCTCCACAACGCTTTCAGGGATTTTCTTTGCTCTTTTTTTTTAAACCTTTATTTATACAGGTAAATCCCATTGAGACCGAAGACTCTTTTGCAAGGGAGACCTGTATTCCTTTCCCAGGTTACCATTCACACACACACATTCATACACCGATAGCAGGCTAACTATCAACATTCACACGAGGCAAGTTGGGTGAAGTGTCTTGCCCAAGGACACAACAACTATGACATAGGTGGCAGGGCCGGGATCGAACCTCCAACCCTTTGATCATCGGCCAACCCACTCTACCAACTGAGCCACAGTCGCCCCAAAAAGCTCTTTGCACTAATGTCCACTCTGACTCAAAGATAAACTGAATCGATTTTGGAGGTCAAAAGTCAAAGGTTACTGTGACCTTCCATATTGTGAGGTCTCAGTGACCGTGTACCATATTGTAGTTTCTTAGGAGCTTTACCTTCTTTAAAGCATCGACAACCAACACAGGTCTTTCACCGTTTAGCTATTGTATGGAGGAATAGAATCGCCAGGCGCTAGTTGTGGCTTGTTTGATAGTTTTGATTTTGCACATGGGATTTCTTTACAATAACAAAAATACAGAATTTCCCCAGACTTATCTTTGAATCACAGAGAGAAAGCCGGACGTTTTGTTGCCTTTTGTGTTTGCTTGCATTGTTAGCATGCTAGCTACGGTCTCGTTTCAATTGAATTCAACTTTTGAACATGCTATTGTTTTATTTTTCAGCACATGTAAGTACTAGCCCTTGAGTGATGTTTGAGCATGCTAATAGAAAACATTAGCATGCAAAGTTTGTTGTTTTTTTGTCTTCTGTAAAAATGTAGCTAGTGAATCTTAAGGGCTTTGGCCTACTGTGCATTATGTCATTGGTGGACAATTTAAGAAAAAAACTGATTTTTAAAATTGTTTTGAGCATTTGTGGTTGAAACAGTGGAATAGTGGAATAAAAAAAAGCTTGAATTAAAGGTGCTCCAAGGAACTTTTTAATATTTCTGAAACAGTCTCATTTCTCCTCTGATGATCATAAATTACATGTAGCAGCAAACGAGACCATCAGTGCAAAGAATGCTATTTTTATATTGTTTTTCATAATGCCTTTGTCATGGGTATACGCTCACCCAGGAACAACAGCTGGTGTTGGTAAAAACACTACCGCTTTTGTCCAAAGGGGGGCGCTAGAATTAACACACACTTGGAGCACCTTTAACATGTTAGTGAAATCGAGCAAATCAAGCTAGGAGCTGTAAACGACTGAGGAGATGCTACAAAGAGACTTGAGGCTAAATTCAGACTTTTGGAGGGAAATTGTCTGATTCGCTTTATGGCACATAAAGGGAAATTCCTTTTGAGCAAAAAAACCTTTATATTAAGCCCTAGTCCGCGTGTAGAGGGATATTTTTGAAAACATACTTCATCTGCTTTTTATTATTTATTTTTTTGAGTATTGAGTATATAAGATTGATTAATCGTTAATCAGATCTTTGCTTCTGTGATTTAAGACCTCAATTTCACTTTTTGGGCTGTCGAGTGCCGTCAATTTTTGGAAAAAAGTTTTTTGAGTTTTTCCTGTATCTGTGCCAAAGGCTAAAATTCTGCTTGTGGTAAAACGCTGACATCATAACCTCAACTTGAGCATCCACATTGTAATTGTACATTGATGCCTAAGTGTTTTATTTTCTTGTACTAACTAAACTTGTAAACAAATTTGATGCAATTACAAAAAAAAATGTTTTAGCGTGTTCAAGATTAACTCGAACCAGTATTTCCAATTCGTTGTCCGTTGAAACATATGAATTGGTTTTGCTTTTGCCATATAATAGTTCCCTTTAGATGAGAAAGACCCGTAACACAAATGTTCTTCAGTTTTGGACAAGACATATTGTCGTCACCTATCGGCCTGGTGTCTTTTGCGTTGTCGCGTAGACATAGTTTCTTAAACATTTTGCAACAAAATGCATTTTTAGAAATATCCTTCTATGTGTGGACAAGGTCTTTAAACATCTACAAAGCCTCTCTAGATGTTTGATAGCAGACGAGCTTAAAGTCGCTACGAGGAACTTTTAAATATTTATGAATCAGTCTCATTTTTCCTCTGATGATCAGAAATGACATGTAACAGCAAACAAGACCATCAGCGTAAAATGATGCTATTTTTACATAGTTTTTCTTAATGCCTTTATCATGGGTATACGCTAACCCAGGAACAACAGCTGGCGTGGTAAAAACACTACCGCTTTTGTCTAAAGGGGGCGCTAGAATTAACACAAAGTGAAAGTTCCTCGTAGCATCTTTAAAGGGTGAAGTTATTTTTGTAGGGAGGGATTGTCAGGGGATGATGGTAAATGTTTACAGCAACAACAGTAAAGGACTGATTGTTTAAACCGCAGTCAGTACGTTTACATGCCGTTTGAGAAAATCGATCTACTGTTTAAGCCCGACTGAAATCGTTTTAAAATCTAATTTCTCAGACTCAACCCAACGCACCGCACAGATCATGCGGTTGAGAGCCAAACTACTCAGTAACTCGCCTATACGCTCCGAGCTCCACAGTTTCATGTCGATTGGCATTTATAGCTAAAATAAAGACAACAGCAATTGAATAAGGAAAAAAGCTGTTTGCGCACGCACAGCAATATACTAAATGTCCAGAGCTGTAATTTCATCCATACACCACCGCTCGATATGGCACCAGTTTGCCACTCGCTCACCGTTAGACTCTCGGTAACTAGTATTTAATTTGTATTTATTTTTCAAAGGCTCGGTAACTATTTTAGTCTTAGTCAACCAGCA
>CM049401.1:35207571-35260071 GCA_026929865.2 Hyperoplus lanceolatus
GCGAGTGGATCCATAAACAGACACACACACACACACACACACACACACACACACACACACACACACAGCACCATCAAAGCTTTTACAGCCAGCAGAAGCAGGTCAAAGCAGGTCCTGAGTTGACTCTACAATATGAACACTCCCTGCTGCCCTCAGATCCTGGTGAGGACAGTTAAAATTGAACAGTTAAAATAATACTGATATGATAATAGATTAATTTGTATTGCACATTTAAAAACAATGGTTTGCAAACTGCTATGACAGGAGAAAATACAAATCATATACTCTGTTTTGATTGGCTGACGGACGAGCAGTTTGAATTGGAAGCTAAATAAAACCGATTTACCATGAGCGCCACCTGGGACTTTGTTTTGTGATTAAAAATAAAATGAAGATAAAATAGGATGGGCTTTCATGCTGAGGCAAAGCTTCCTCCTTCAAACCAATAATGATACAAGACATCACCCCGGATGATCAAACAGTCAGGTTGGTTTTACAGAAGTGCTGTCTGTCTGTCTGTCTGTCTGTCTGTCTGTCTGTCTGTTTGTCTGTCTGTCTGTCTGTGCAGCATGGAACTTGAATACATTTTAAAGTAGGCCTACACTACAGTCGGTATAGGCAAAATCCCCCCATAATAGAGGTATTACTTTTTGTCAATATGGCACAACCCTACTGGTATACTGACAGCACCGTGAGGGATGGGCCGAAAACCAGCTTCAAGTTATACTGGAAATGAATTGGAGCTAAGATTCAATTATTATTTATTTTTACAAATGACTTCGAATATAGTTATAGGCAAAATAGGGGGAAAAAACGTCTGATTTAATTTTTTTGTCATTACTGCACATAGCACTACAGTACTCAAATTAGACTGACGGACGGACGGACAGACAGACAGACAGACAGACAGACAGACAGACAGACAGACAGACAGACAGACACACACACAGATAGACAGACAGACACATAGACACACAGAAAGACAGACAGGCAGACAGACAGACAGTCACACACACAGACACACACACAGTACTCACGGTGAGAGGCCAGTTGATACAGGGCATCTTCCCCTGCAGTCTGAACAGATGCATGAGGAAGAAAACCAAGATGGCCACCAGGAACCAGAGCACCACCACCTCAAAGTACTGGAAGGCGTACCAGCTGGGCCAGCCGCGCGCCAGACGCACACACAGGAACGCCACAAAGAGAGCCAGCTAGAAATATACAAGGAAATATATAGAGTTAGTTAGATGGATGGATGGATGGATGGATGGATGGATGGATGGATGGATGGATGGATGGATGGATGGATGGATGGATGGATGGATGGATGGATGGATAGATAGATAGATAGATAGATAGATAGATAGATAGATAGATAGATAGATAGATAGATGCCAGGGATGGATACACAATGAAATACTAAGGTTTAAACTTTAAAGGATCTGGCTCTTCATATATAGTTAGTTAAGGACTATTCTCAGTGGCAGAAGAATTCACATGTAGGGGCATTCCAGGAAGCAAAATGATGGACGGACGGACGGACGGACGGACGGACGGACGGACGGACGGACGGACGGACGGACGGACGGACGGACGGACGGACGGACGGACGGACGGACGGACGGACGGACGGACGGACAGACAGATAGATAGATAGATAGATAGATAGATAGATAGATAGATAGATAGATAGATAGATAGTTAGATAGATAGATGCCTGGGATGGATACACAATGAAATACTAAGGCTAAGGCTAAGGCTAAGGCTAAGACTATATATATAGTTAGTTAAGGACTATTCTCAGTGGCAGAAGAATTCACATGTAGGGGCATTCCAGGAAGCAAAATGATGGATGGATGGATGGATGGATGGATGGATGGATGGATGGATGGATGGATAGATAGATAGATAGATAGATAGATAGATAGATAGATAGATAGATAGATAGATAGATAGATAGATAGATAGATGTTGTCGAATGCAGTGTGTGTGCATTTGTTTAGGAAGCAAAAGGGGCGCTACAAGCTACAACAACAACTCAAAGATCGCCCTGGTAACTTTAAATGTGGAGTCAGTGTTTCTGGAGGATACTTGCTGACAAATCAGTTAAAAAAAAAATCTAATTCAGTGAATATAGGCCTACTGTCACCATAGCAACATGCCTGTTTACAGAGCCTAGGCTGTGTATTAACTTCAGATTTGTATCAGTACACACAGACAGGTAGTGGATCATGAGGAGATATTCACTGAGATATTCACTGATTTTGACAACCAGCGTTCTCAAGAATCACTGACTCCACCTTTAAAGCCTTATTGTGTTTAAACCTTTGGAAACCGTTATAGTTTCAATGAAAGGGGCCCAAAACAAACCCTGCCCAGGTCCCTTTAAACTCTAGCTGCGGCCCTGAACAAACACACAGTAGTTGATTTAAATATAATAAATCATATAGCCTATCAGTAGCCCTTTACACTTTACAGATACATCCGCCTGCGGGCATACAGGCATACACATATAGGCTATCATGTAATACACACATAAACTCGATGGATAGACTGCGGTTCTCACCATCTGTCCCGTCTTAAGCAGCCCAGGGATGGTGCGGGTGTAGCCCAGGTTTAGTCCTCTGTCCCCGGACGCCCTGCCCGAGGTGGTCGTGGTGGTTATCACGGTGTGTGACATGTTGACGCTCAAACACACACTCGATTAGTGGAAAGAATAATAAAGGATAATCCCCAACGCGCAATTGTTTTATGGTTTGATAAGTTTAAACTGCAGCAGACTGGGAAGGGTTGGTTCAGCCCCGCGCGACCGTCAGTTGGTTACAGCCCCGTTAACGACTAACGGAGATACAGCGAGAGACTTCCAGAATAGGATTTCAAAATAAAAGGGATAAAGCTCAATACTGCAGGTGAATAGGGTAGAGATATTTGAAACTTTGCCAGTTGATTACTGATATCAAAACAATATTTTTTGTATTACATTATTTTCAAGTGGTGTTGAGTTATGGATTTATTGTATTGATTAATAAAAAAAGGTATTTTGTTGGCTTTTATTTTGAAGCAAGTGTCTGCAAGTTTCACCGTGCCTCAGAGTTTGTGCTTTGATCTGTGTGTGTGTGTGTGTGTGTGTGTGTGTGTGTGTGTGTGTGTGTGTGTGTGTGTGTGTGTGTGTGTGTGTGTGTGTGTGTGTGTGTGTGTGTGTGTGTGTGTGTGTGTGTGCAGGAGGTGCAGTCTGTGTGTCAGGAAACACTGCAGCAGCAGCAGCTTCCAGAGCTTCAGCCCAAACCATAGATAGACTGTAGGCTCGCTGTATTAAACACTGTGTGTGCGTGCGTGTGTGTGTGTGTGTGTGTGTGTGTGTGTGTGTGTGTGTGTGTGTGTGTGTGTGTGTGTGTGTGTGTGTGTGTGTGTGTGTGTGTGTGTGTGTGTGTGTGTGTGTGTGTATAAAACACTGTGTGATTGTTTTCAGTCTGGGCGGTTCTCTCCAATGGTCAGACAGTTCTAGAATCCCTCCACACTAAACACATTATGTCTCTCTCTGTATTTACCGGATTTTGCTTAAAGGTGCAATTCAAACTTTATTACCATCAGTGCAAAGATTGCTATTTTTATATAGTTTTTCTTAATGCCTTTGTCATGGGTATGTATACGCTCACCCAGGAACAACAGCTGGCGTGGTAAAAACACTACAGCTTTTGTCCAAGAGGGACGCTAGAATTAAACACAAACTGAAAGTTCCTCGGAGCACCTTTAAACATGTGGGTAACACTTTATTTGAAGGCGTATACATAACGCTGTCATAAGACTGTCATTAGACTGTCATTACACTGTCATGACATATGTCATGAACATTATGAATGGTTATGAATGGTTATGACTGTTGTCATAAAGTGTCATTCGGTAAATTATGTCACGTTTAATGACACATTGACATTGTATGAGATGTCTTTTTTATGACAACCTGACATAAGCTAAGACAAAATAACTTGTCCATGTCTTGGTAATGACAACCTGACATAAGCTAAGACAAAATAACTTGGTAATGACAACCTGACATAAGCTAAGACAAAATAACTTGGTAATGACAACCTGACATAAGCTAAGACAAAATAACTTGTCCGTGTCTTTGTAATGACAACCTGACATTAATGAAGACAAAATATCTTGGTTATGTCGACTTGACATTAACCAATAACATGACCTGTCATAAACATGTAATAGTAGGCTTAATAATCAAATGTAAAAACAACTATTTTGATTTATGTTGTAAGATTACATTAAACTGTCATGTGGAAGGTTTTGATATTGACTGTCATGAGACCTTTATTATACTGTCATGAATGTTTCTGTTGGCCTGAAGTAAAGTGAAACAATTTGGACAGTTCATTAACATGTCATGAAGCGTTATTACACTGTCTAATGCCTTTATAACAGGCTCATGAATGATTCTGTAGGACTAAAGTAAAGTGAAACAATTTGGACAGTTCATTAACATGTCATGAAGCGTTATTACACTGTCTAATGCCGTTATAACATGCTCATGAATGATTCTGTTGGCCTGAAGTAAAGTGAAACAATTTGGACAGTTCATTAACATGTCATGAAGCGTTATTACACTGTCTAATGCCTTTATAACAGGCTCATGAATGATTCTGTAGGACTAAAGTAAAGTGAAACAATTTGGACATTTCATTAACATGTCATGAAGCGTTATTACACTGTCTAATGCCGTTATAACATGCTCATGAATGATTCTGTTGGCCTAAAGTAAAGTGAAACAATTTGGACAGTTCAATAACATGTCATGAAGCGTTATTACAATGTCTAATGCCTTTATAACAGGCTCATGAATGATTATTTTGGCCTCAGGTAAAGTGAAACAATTTGGACAGTTCATTAACATGTCATGAAGCGTTATTACACTGTCTAATGCCTTTATAACATGCTCATGAATGATTATTTTGGCCTAAAGTAAAGTGAAACAATTTGGACAGTTCATTAACATGTCATTAAGCGTTATTACACTGTCTAATTTTGACATTGACTGTCATGAAACCTTTATTATACTGTCATGAAGTATTGACTTTACCTCAAAGTGAAACAATTTGGACTTTTCAGTAAATATTATTACACTTAATTATACACACAACAGTGTTAACTGCAGTAGTATCCCCTTTATAGATGTAACATGAAGCATATCAGTATTACATGTGGAAAATACCTTAACAAAAGCAATATAAGTCAAGACAGTCTGTTTTATTTGCATTGAGACACTAAACAAAAAATATATACATACACTTAAAACAGATATAAGAACTACTACTTTAAAATCAAATGCACTTTCCAGTCCTTAAATTAACAATCCAGAGATTGTATGTTATATAATATATGTTATAATGGCTGCTAAAAATCACCAGGAAGAGATCAGCTTAAACACAAAAGGAGGGCAAATGGCACTCAGCCTTCAAACTTTGTAGGCATGTTAGCTTCAGCATACAACTAGTGCAAACTTGTAAGTGAATACGGTGCTTAAACAGGCAGATTGCAGATCAGCAAATCATAGAGCTATTAGCACACACAATAATAACAGAAATATACATTAGATCAGGTTGAAGTAAATAAAAGATACATAAAATAAAAGAGACTGTGTAGGCCTACTGCCCTGGCAGTGCGTAGTATGGAGCATGACAGCCAGCTAACATTTAAAAGCCCAATAAAGAATAAAAGACACAATGCTTGACTTCTCTTGTTTCTTCGTGAACCTTGTATTGGTAGGTTTTTCTTTGTAAAACTGTAACATAGACATGAAAAAATAAATCAATATACACACAGTACCAGACCTATACAGACAGTAGACAATACACAGTAAGTAGTATATGGTAAGTATACACACAGCTATGCTATTCCTATTTAAGTATTAAACAACACATGACTGTAAAAACACAGCTTAGCATGTATGACAAAGTATAGTGAGCTAGCAAACAATTAGCTTCTGTAGTAGTGTACCTGCTAGCTAACAGGGCCACATGTGCAATCAAATAAACATTAGACAGTGTAATAACGCTTAATGACATGTTAATGAACTGTCCAAATTGTTTCACTTTACTTTAGGCCAAAATAATCATTCATGAGCATGTTATAAAGGCATTAGACAGTGTAATAACGCTTCATGACATGTTAATGAACTGTCCAAATTGTTTCACTTTACCTGAGGCCAAAATAATCATTCATGAGCCTGTTATAAAGGCATTAGACATTGTAATAACGCTTCATGACATGTTAATGAACTGTCCAAATTGTTTCACTTTACTTTAGGCCAACAGAATCATTCATGAGCATGTTATAACGGCATTAGACAGTGTAATAACGCTTCATGACATGTTAATGAAATGTCCAAATTGTTTCACTTTACTTTAGTCCTACAGAATCATTCATGAGCCTGTTATAAAGGCATTAGACAGTGTAATAACGCTTCATGACATGTTAATGAACTGTCCAAATTGTTTCACTTTACTTCAGGCCAACAGAAACATTCATGACAGTATAATAAAGGTCTCATGACAGTCAATATCAAAACCTTCCACATGACAGTTTAATGTAATCTTACAACATAAATCAAAATAGTTGTTTTTACATTTGATTATTAAGCCTACTATTACATGTTTATGACAGGTCATGTTATTGGTTAATGTCAAGTCGACATAACCAAGATATTTTGTCTTCATTAATGTCAGGTTGTCATTACTAAGACACTGACAAGTTATTTTGTCTTAGCTTATGTCAGGTTGTCATTACCAAGTTATTTTGTCTTAGCTTATGTCAGGTTGTCATTACCAAGTTATTTTGTCTTAGCTTATGTCAGGTTGTCATTACCAAGTTATTTTGTCTTAGCTTATGTCAGGTTGTCATTACCAAGACATGGACAAGTTATTTTGTCTTAGCTTATGTCAGGTTGTCATAAAAAAGACATCTCATACAATGTCAATGTGTCATTAAACGTGACATAATTTACCGAATGACACTTTATGACAACAGTCATAACCATTCATAATGTTCATGACATGTGTCATGACAGTGTAATGACAGTCTTATGACAGTCTTATGACAGCGTTATGTATACGCCTTCAAATAAAGTGTTACCAAAATGGGTAACAATATGAAGAAAAAAAATGTCCAATGTTAATACACAGCCTAGGATCTGGAAACTGGTATGTTTCTAATTTGTTTTTCAGCACACACAGTACAGACAGGTAGCGGATCATGAGGAGATATTCACTGATTTTGAACAAGCGTTCTCCAGAATCACTGACTACACCTTTAAATCGGAAACAGACAATCTGAGTTCCTCTGTGTGTGTGTGTGTGTGTGTGTGTGTGTGTGTGTGTGTTACTGCATACTATGAGCAGACTTGCAGCAGCCGTTGTAGGCCGCACCATCAGCCTCCTGAATTCTGAACTAAAACATTTTCCAAACTGATTAATAATTCAAAGTGTCTCAGTAACAATAAACCTTGAGGAGAAAAGACGAAGAAAAGGGCAAAGTGACGCAACTGAAATAAACTGATACTCGCCATCCAGATTGAATTTTTTAAATACTTGATGTTTTGTTTCAAAGAGCAAACACACACACACACACACACACACACACACACACACACACACACACACACACACACACACACACACACAACTGAAAAAATGAACACTAAAACAAAAGACAAAACAAAATAAACAAACAACATGGCATACTTTACATTACAGGTTTCTAAGGACATTGTTTAAACTAAAGGCAAATGTTAAGCAGAAAATAAAAAGTCAACGAGGTGTCATGTAGGTCCCTTCAGTACTGTTATATAGTCCAGGAAAGGCTGACATATCTGTTTAAACTGAGAGGGAGAGAGAGAGAGAGAGAGAGAGAGAGAGAGAGAGAGAGAGAGAGGAAAGGCTGACATATCTGTTTAAACTTCTCTGCTTTCCCTGAAATCTCATAACAAATTTTCTCCATATATGAAGTATTAGAGAACTCTGTTAACCAGAGTTCATATCAGAGGGCCATCTCCTTACTCTAACCACTACACCACAAACGATTGATTCAAGCCACAATATGTACGGTCCCAGAAACCTTCAATCTTAAATACAATTCTTGAGTAAACGTACGATCATGATAATTTCTGTCACAGAATTGAGAGTTGTTTAGTTCGTCTTGAAGGGGAACAGAGAAGTAAAAGGCACTTAGTCTGTTACCAACACGTTAACCGCGTCCGGTGGCTACATGGTGGTTTGAACACAAAAACTAACTTTCACACATTCAGTGGCAGGAAGTGAAGCTGAGGGGCCTGTGTGTGTGTGTGTGTGTGTGTGTGTGTGTGTGTGCGTGTGTGTGTGTGTGCGTGTTTGCGTGCGTGCGTGCGTGCGTGCGTGCGTGCGTGCGTGCGTGTGTGTGTGTGTGTGCGTTCGTCCGTGCTTGCGTGCGTGTGTGCGAGAGCCACAGTAAAGGCTTGAGCTGCACCACAGGCAGCGGCCGCTCTCACCAAACCACAGACCAAGTTATAAAATAAAAGATATACATTTTTAGATTCACAAACTACCCCAGTGGATATGTACCATATCTACATATGAGGGTTTAATATCTTAAAATAATGACTCATTAGAATATGTAGATATATAGACAATTTTTGTTTTCTAAACCTTGCGCTCTGGTGGCGTAGTGGATAGAGTGCGTGGACCTTTACTGCAGGTCATCCCCCCCTCTCTCTCTGTCTCCCCATTTCAGCTCTGTACTATCTAATAAAGCTTGAAAATGCCGAAAAAATTATATATAAAAAAAAAAAACTCTTGTCCTGTACACATACATTCTCCAGTTTACTACATATTGCACATCATGTAAATAATGTTTCTCATATTGATTGACTGCCTTTTTGCACAATTATTTACTTTATTCATAGAGAAACTCCTATATTTTATGTCATTGTCTATCTTGTCTATTTTAGTGTTGTCTCGTATATTGTTGTTTGTGCCTGTGCACTTTTTATATGTTCACCACGGGATAGGGGAAACGTTTTCTCGACTCCCTTACATGTCTTGTACATGTGAAGTGTTGACAATAAAGCTGACTTTGACTTTTGACTTGGACTTTGACTCATATCGCACATTTCATTTTATGTACGTTTTATATACCGTTTAGTTGTGCCTTACCTTTTGCATCTATTTATTGTAGATATCATGCATCTTATTTTACGCTTTTGTTCTTATTGCACCGTGGGGTCGGAGACAAACGCAATTTTGATTCCTCTGTATTTTTCGAACATATTTTGTAATCGATACATAAAGCGACTTTGACTTCACCTGTTCCTTTGTATTTACAAAGTACAAAAATATTACAAAATATTATAATTATTTACTGAATTTTCCAGTTGCAATTTGACTCTTTTTCCGTATGTTTTCATTGGCAACTCGTCTCCATCTGTGTGTGTGTGTGTGTGTGTGTGTGTGTGTGTGTGTGTGTGTGTGTGTGTGTGTGTGTGTGTGTGTGTGTGTGTGTGTGTGCATGTGTGTGTGTGTGTGTGTGTGTGTGTGTGTGTATGTGTGTGTGTGTGTGTGTTCAGCATTTCATCTCATTGATAAAAGACCTGTGCCTTTGTTTCCATGGAGACAGTTGACTTTGCCTAAATAGAGGTGTTGATATAATAGAATGTTTAGCTGTCGGGCCCCTCGCGACCCCATGACCTCTGACTCTTTACAACAACCATGGACATATCTTTGTGTTGGGGGCTCCTGCCATGAAACACACACACAACTCATTATGTACACATTCTGTATAAGCCACATGCTTGTCAAATGGGTGGCTGGGGGTATGTGTGGGGGGGTGGGAGGGGGCGGTAAGCTTAGTATGAGGACTACTAAAGGGGGTATGTGAGTTAAAAAAAGATTAGATAAAAAAATACATATTGGTGTTGTCAAAATCACTCTGTCAAAATCAGTGAATATCTCCTCATGATCCACTACCTGTCTGTACTGTTTGTGCACTGAAATGCATTTGGTTTTAATACAGCCTAGGCTCTGTCAACTGGCATGCAAACAAAGGGGGGTCAACCATAGCTAGCAACATGCCAGTTTACAGAGCCTAGGCTGTGCATGAACACCAGATTTCTTTTCAGCGCAGTACGGATAGATGGTAGCCTGGCTCCGCCCGCCCGCCTACTTCCGGCCAAATTTTATTTTCCCTTCAGTAGTCAGTCTGGGTGTACAGCCCATTTCCCAGTTTTGCCGGAGATTCGATAGCCGGTCCAATCAGCGAACAGAGCGAGTGGCTGAGAAAGATGACGTCGAAGTCGCGCTCCAGTTTCAGTTGCCAGAAGCCGGCTCATGACACACGTGACGACCAAACGTTATGCGATTGGTTGGCTAATCCAGAGTGGCACTGGGCAGATCCAATAGTTTTAAACTTTAGCAGACACCCGCCTCCATGAGTGAACGTTTGCCAATTACAGCACTGCCAGACCCTCTGTACAAATGAAATGAAGTAAGATGGTCTGGTAGCACCAGGCTAGATAGATGGCACATGCGCAGATATAAAATCCAATGGGGGATTGAACCCCCAGAGTCCAAAAGTGCCCTTATTAAAAAAAACATTATAATAATATTAATATATATATAGAAGCCTATATGCACTTTTAATACTGTCAAAAATAAAGACAGAAATGTATGGTGGTATCTAGGAAAAAGATGTGTGTTCAGATTAGGCAAGGCAAGTTTATTTCTATAGCACAATTCAGACACAAGGCCGTTCAAAGTGCTTTACAGGGGCATGAAATACATCAAGATTAGACATTAGATATTGCATTTAAGAGATAGTAAAAACAAAGAGCAAATTTAGGCAAAAAAAAATGTTAAAGAACTCTACATGCTCCAGACTTGTCATGGAAACGATATATAACACTCAGGAAAGACTGTTTAAAATATCAAAACAGCCAAAACAACACTGACGTTTCTTAATATTTTCGGGACAGTAACACTATACAATAAGGATACATTAATAAACTGTTAGTTAATGCTCAATTGAGGCTTAAAAAGCATTTACTAACTAACTTTAAATACGTGCTTAGTAAATGCATTTTCTGAGCATTTATTAACAGTTAGGTAATGATTGATAAATGCTTTTTAAGCCTTTATTAAGCATTACTAACAGTTCATTAATGTATCCTTATTTTAGAGTGTTACCGAAAACATTTTGTAGAACATTTTGGTTTTATTTGATCTGGTGAGATGAACATCGTCAAACCTAAAATCCTTTTTATGAATCTTCTGAACACAAACATTAACAAGTTGAGTTCCACAGGAAAGCGTTTTGGTTCCTTGGCTGTTTCTGGGTTTTATTATATTAGCTGAAGACGACAAAAATTTAAGCTTTATCAGAGAACGACAACACATTCCCACAGATACCCCTTTCCCACCAACAGGAACCAAGAGCCAGCTCCGGGCTGGTGCTGAGGCCAGTTCGCCACTGGTTTCACCCTGGAACAAGTTGTGAACCGGTTGGTTTCACAAAAGAGAGCAATGTCATGATGTCACTGTAAACGTCTGTGTACATCGCTCGACGTCGCTGCTCTCCTGGCTAACACTATCTCTTTATAGCACTCTGTCACCTGATTGGATAAAACAAGCGGGATACTCTGATAAATGTTATCTGGCAATTACTGCAAAGCTGAATGAAAAAACAAACAAACATTAACAAGTGGAGTTCCACAGGGAAGCGTTCTGGGTTCTCGACTATTTTTGGGTTTTAATCGCTGATGAATCAAACACATTGAGGGATTGAAGGGGGCGGGACTAACGGGACAGGGGGCGTGGCTGTGGTCGTAATGGGCGTGGCAAATACAACTTGAGGTGGGACAAATGAGGCTGAGTGTGTGGATGTGGTAGTAAGGGTCACTTGCATAGGGGGCACTGGCAATGTATCAAGGTGCGTGGCTGTGGTTGTAGGTTTACCTGTGGAGAGAACCCCACTTTGGTCAGATTCAGAATCAGAAAACTTAAGTGTCCGTCGTGACAGAAAATCGTCTTACAACAAACAGTGCAAAAACCAAATTGGATGATCAACATACAACATGTGTTCCTAAAACACATGGGGCAGCTGTGGCTAAGTGGGTTGGGTGGAATTTCGATTCCTCTGTTTGTCTGGCACATATTTTGAAATTGACAAATAAAGCGACTTTGAATTTGACTCTTGGCGAGTGTTACCGCTCCATTGCCTGAACCAAACAAACATGAACAAGTGGAGTTCCACAGGGAAGCGTTTTGGGTCCTTAACAATTTCTGGGTTTTATTCGCTGATGAATCAAAACCATTGATTGGCTCAGAAGTGATGCTCTGTGGTGACATCATCATAGTCATCGTCCAATCCCTGTTCAGCCTGGGTGGGCGGGGTCATCCCCATGGAGACGGGAAGGTAATTTCCTACAGTCAGAGCGGAATGTAGAGAATTCATCAACTGTTAATTATGAACAGTTTTCTTAGAGACAGCTGTCAGTCATCAACACCAGAGTGAGAGAAATCATAGAGAAAAAACTATTGTTCAGGGACCGGTATCAAAGTCAAGGCATTGGTATCTGTATTGATATTCAAAACTTCCGAACGATACCCAGCCCTACGATAGATAGATAGATAGATAGATAGATAGATAGATAGATAGATAGATAGATAGATAGGTGAGTGTGTGTAAGGTTATTACCTCTGTGCCTGTGTCGATACAGAGACACCATGAGGACGGTGGAGACGCAGTACGGACAGAAGACCAGCAGGTGGCAGAGCAGTCGGATCACAAGCCGGTAGTGGGGGGTGGAGGGGGCGGGGCTAATGGAACAGGGGGAGTGGCTGTGGTTATAATGGGTCGGGCAAATACAACTTGAGGTGGGACAAATGAGGCTGAGTGTGTGGATGTGGTAGTAAGGGTCTCTTGCATAGGGGGCACTGGCAATGTATCAAGGTGCGTGGCTGTGGTTGTAGGTTTACCTGTGGAGAGAACTCCACTTTGGTCAGATTCAGAATCAGAAAACGTAATTAGCAGTCGTGACAGAAAATCGTCTTACAACAAACAGTGCAAAAACCAAATTGGACGATCAACATGTGGGGCGGCTGTGGCTAAGTGGGTTGGGTGGTCAACCCCTTTAATCACAGGGTCGGAGGTTCGATCCCCCATATCCCGGCCACATGTCGAAGTGTCCCTGAGCAAAGAGACACTGAACCCTAAACTGCTCCCGATAGTTCGTCTGCTATCTGTATATGAATGTGTGTGTGAATGGGAATAGGTCTCCCTTGAAAAAGAGTCTCCGGTCTCAATGGGATCTATAGTACCTGCATAAATAAAGGCTAAATAATAAATAAAAGAAACAAATTATAAATTAAAGAAATACCTAATACTGTAAAAGTAAATTACACAGGATACATCAGGTGAAAATAGCAAAACCTCCTCACCTGTGACAGAGATCCAGCTTTCTGGAGAATTATAAGAGTCAATGCGACACTTGTAGAGTCCTTCATCTGACTTGTTAACATGGCGGAGGGTCATGTGACCTGCGGGCTCAGTCCTGATGAGGGAGCCATCTTTATAGAAACCAGCTGGGGGGATGGAGATGGGAAGCCATGTTTCACAGCGCAGAGTGACATCATCTCCCTCCATCACAGGCAGGACGGGACTCTGCAGGATCACTCCATCAACTGAACACAGAGACAAACTCCAGCATTTATCATGGCCACTGTGACAACAAATCTAAAGAATAATTTCAAGGGTGTTCTGATATGGATAGTATGGACTGATGTCTGCATGTCCATGACAAAACAAGATGTGTGTGTGTGTGTGTGTGTTTGGGGGGGGGGTGTGTTTGCATGTGTCATACGATATTAGGGCTGCAAATATGTACCCCTTGTAATTGCTCTCCTCTCATACACACACACAAGCACACTTTCACACACACACACACACACATGCACTTACACATGCACACTCATAGACATAGGGGAGAGTGGTCTAAATTGTGCCGGAGGGGAAGTTGTGCCACCCCTTGTTTCTAGAAAAAACCGTGGCAGAAAATTGAAAATGTGACCACATATTTAAGAAGAGCCATCCATTTGACTCACCCTGTTAAGAAGGGAGACACAAGGAATAAGATTAAAGCACATTTAAGCAAAAAAAAAACTTTTTTAGCCTTTCAAAGTAAAATTTCCATGATCAAGGTTTTTTGATTATTGTGTCTGAACAATTATAGACAAGTTTGAAAACATTTGACACATGTTTTAGTGCTGTAGTATGCTACACTTTGAGTCTATACAGTTAGCACGATGTCAGCCCTAAACTGCAGCATCATGCCTATTATCCAAAATTCTGGGGTTGGGGTGATTTGTGCCAAAAGGCCTAGGTGAGTTATAAGTAAGTAAGTAAGTAAGTAAGTAAGTAAGTAAGTAAGTAAGTAAGTAAGTAAGTAAGTAAGTAAGTAAGTAAGTAAGTAAAATGTATTTATAAAAGCACATTTATGACAGTTTGCACTGTCCAAAGTGCTGTACATAGTGCATTCAGTAGATAAACAATGAAGGTAAAATAACAGTAACAAAAATAAAAGACATAAAGCCCATACATCCACAAATATAAACAAAGATAGTAGTGCAGAGGTAAGATAGTTAATGGGGAGGAATAGCCAGGGTGTACAGATGGGTTTTGAGCCTTGATTTAAAGGCAGAAATGTAGAGGGAATCACATTTGTCAGGTGGCAGTCACAAGCATGGGGCAACAAGTGCGAAGTACATTTCTGAGAGTTGTGCCAGTGGCATGGCTGTATACGCTGGTCACCAAAAAGAAAGTGATTGTCTACAGTAGCTCAGAAGAGACTAACATCTCCATTCCACTTAACGACACCACTGATGAGAGTTCAGATGGCCAGAAAGATGATAATGGTGACTTTGTCATTGTGAGCTTTGCAGACAAAACCACCCAGATCTGCTAGGCCTTGTTTAAGAAATTTGACCTTCAATCTTTGTAAAATATTTACTTTATTTACTTTAAATAAACCTTAAATAAGTATGTGCCTTATGTATTTGTCTTGCATTACAGTTTATGAGATATATATCAATGGCACAAATTACCCCATGTTATTCTCTCTTGTGGCACAACTTACACCACACTGGGGGCAAGTTGTACCACAAGACAACTTTTTTTCCGAAAGCTATATTTCTTAAACAGTTTATTCCAGATTCAAAGTTTTTATTGCCAGGGATGCACACCATCCTGAAATATATGTACATATTTGAGTTGGAGACATGACTGTCAAGGCCTCACTTTAAAAAACTGTTGTGTGTGTGAGTGTGTGTGGCACAACTTAGGCCACCCTCCCCTATAAAAAAAGCTGTTATTTTGCAGTTTTAGTGAGTGGTTTTCATCATAAAAACTCATATTTTGAAATAAAGACGATGATAAAAGAGGTGATAAAATGGGTAAATTTTACTATTCTCTTTAATCTTACCCAATTGCATTATGTTTTCTGCAGTAAAATGGGAAATCAGAGGCAAAAAAAAATTTCACTCTAATTTAAAGGCGGGTTGCCAAAAAGTTTCGTTATAATGTAAGTCAATGGTAGAAATCTAACTTTTTTTATTCAATTTGACATTATTCAAAAAGTAATAAACAAAATGTAAGTAGTTACAAAATGTACGGTCCGAGTGTAACTTTTCAATTCTATTTTCTCACCTATTGTTCAGATGGGTGAGCCGGTGATACTAATAACAATCAAAGTTAAAAAAAATATTCGAATATTGAATTTTAGTGTATTTTTCAATAAAGCGGTTGTTGGTATATGATCAAAACTGGCATCTAAATGGTTCATTTTTAATTGTGATTAATTTAATCATGACATAGATTGAACAACAACCCCTCCATGAAAAATATGAAAGGAGAAATGTGAAAAAATATTGATCTTTCATCATTTTAATGCAGTTTAAATGTCAAAATACACAAAATGTACTTAATGGTCCCAGTGTAACTTTTTTTTAATAGGGCATAAGGGTTAAACCGTTCTTTTGAAATATATTTAAACATGTTTGTCCACAGTTTCCTGCCAGAGGCTTTGACCGGGAAATAGCAATCAATGGAGCACAACCAAAACAAAGTCTGCATGTAAATGTAGTATCTGACTCCACAGGCTGATCTTACCAGGGAAAGTTACGTTGACGGGGTTACTGGTCGCTCCCTCTCTGGACTCACACCAGTAAACTCCACTTTCCCTTATGTGGGTGTATCTTAGGTGACATGAAGAACCATCTGATATTCCCCAGGTAGATCCACACTCAGTCCTGGTCTGTGTGGTTGAGTTTCTCCTTATAGCCCATCCAGAGATGTTGACCTCCTCACAGCTCAGAGAGACATGCTCATGAGGGTAAAACTGAAGTCTGTTGGGACGCACAGTCAGACGGGCTGCAGGAAATCAGATCATTTTCAGCTAAATTACCAGATGGGTGTCGGTAGCACTTTATATTCGTGGTACATGTACTATACCAGAAATGTGGAGCAACTACCGCAAAAGCTTGGGCACTTTGATTTATTTTCAACATTTGATCTGGGAACATCCAGCAACACTGATAGGACGACCTATGACCCAGTGTTGGAATATCTGCTTCAGATTTGTTTCAGATGAAAATGTTAAAAAACAATCGTACAACCCTAGACTCTATATAATGCACAATTCATGAACTCTCATTATATCATAAGATAACTGCCCGGCCCACTGAAACTTTCAAGTCCTTGCTTAAGTGCTGAGGACTGGTTGGACCTTGGGCAGTGTGCAGGCCAGCAGGGGACTGAGGAGGGGGACATTTGTCTTCAGCACAGTACAGGGAGAACTGGGACCAGTGTGAGGGCGTCCTCGGACTCAGGAGTTGCAAAATGATAACTACTATATACAGGGGTCTCCAGAACCTTCTAAAGGACCACAAGAACCACATATATGATCCCAAAATCTCCTACATGACAAACTACTAAAACTACTAACCCTAACCCTAACTACAACCTTACACATGATTTATATAACCATCCAAAGGAGATCTACAGCATCTTCTCTCATCTCTAGAACTTCTTAACAGACTTAAGTTAACTTTATTAATCAATGGTTACATTGCAATTTGCCTTTCCGCGTATTCCCATTCAAGTTCCCACAATCCAGAGGGCGTCAGAGTGCAGGGTCAGCCACTTTGTGGTTAAATATCGTTTTACATGCATTACCTAAAACGGCCACTAGGCGCCACTAAATTACTCTGATAATGACTGATGGCAGAACACTCCACCTTTAAAGGACCTCTAAAGCATCACAACCACTACCCCGCAAAGAACCACTAGAATCAGCTCGTCCTCACAACTCAGAGAAACAAACTCTTTCTAACAGCTAGTGAGAAGATTTGTCTTGAGAATATTTTAAGGATTTTTTTTTTAATCGTTCATATGAACAAAGGGGTTGAACTCACCATCCATTAACTTTTCTCTCAGTGATTTGTATGAACTATGAACTTCTAACATTAGGGTTTGCACACACACACACACACACACACACACACACACACACACACACACACACACACACACACACACACACACACACACACACACACACACACACACACACACACACACAGTAATGTTGAAGAACCTTTGGTTGCAATGCAGCACAGCATTGTGGTCGACCCTGAAAGGAAATGAGACTCACGTTAGTTTGAGGTTCAGACAAAAATTCACAGAAACACAAACAGTTTCTTCTGACTTTGAGGTGAATTCACTGGACGTTTGTAGGAACTAAATATCTCACCTCATGATGAAAACATTTCTGTAGAGCTTCATCACTGAAAGCTAATTTAAGTTTGTGTCTAACTCACAACATGCATGTAACAGAGAAAGACCTCAGTGTGTAACTATGTGATTTTAGTATCAATACATTTCCTGAGAAAATTACTTTGAGGTTTGTGAACAAAACCTTTAGACAAAATAAGTCAACTTAATATTTAATCAAATTGCACCTGATGGGTAGCTTGCACTCTGTGTGGAAGCTGCTGCTATTGCTGTGTGTGTGTGTGTGTGTGTGTGTGTGTGTGTGTGTGTGTGTGTGTGTGCATGGGTCAATGAGGCCAACTATGTAAAGTGCTTCATAAGTCCATAGTCCACAATTGAAACTCATTGACGTGCACATACGAGCTGGAATACTAGAGTGAAATGACATACTTTACTATTAAGGACTTAGTTATAATATAACATCCTAGTTAAGATGTTGCCACTTCCTGCTCTTAAAGTGTAAGGATTTTTATTTTCTAATTTTAATGATGCATATACCCCCTCATTAATTTGTATTTAACCATTGTATAATCATTTAAACAATTTGTATATTCTTCACATTTGACTTTAATAAATGTTCTCACTCAACACTTCTTGGTGCTAGGGAAACGAGGAGGTGAAACAGCTATAAAACTTAACCTGATTCTCCCATATACTAAACAACATTCCTGAGGCCTGCAGGTCAAGCAAGTTATAAACACTCTTAGCCCGGTCAGTAAAAAGTTCAGCAGAGGAAGTCCAGAGGTGTGGAAGAGGATGATCCCAGAGACCAGATGACAGCAATAAAAAACATTCATTGTCCTTTGTTTAGGAAGGCTAAAAAGCCTGGCTGTAGAGAGGGAACTTCACTTTTTTGTCTTTTCCTGTCCCGAGAGGCTGCATAACCTGTTCTGTGATATCAGTTCATTAAACCTCCTCTGATAACTTGGAAACTTTTCTCCATTTCATTCTTTATTTTTGCCTCCCATATTTCCAAAAAACGAACACGTATTTTAACAATCCTGTTAAAAGCCCTTGTACTGTAAAACCAAATCCTCAAAATCGTTCTAAATATGTAATTTGAAGAGTTAGCTTCATGATAGTAAAGCATCTGAAAAGAGTTATAGGCATATTTATCAATCCACATTAAATACATTGTCATTTAAGTTTGTTTTGTCAGTTGCATTGACTTATATTAGTCTCTATAACTTATTGTTGCTTATTGTCTTCATTTAGATTAATCAAATATATATAGATATAGATTATACTTACAGAACAGCCATTGTATGGATGTCGGAGCCATTGTCAGACTAACAGATATGAGTGTGAGAGCCAGATATGAACATTAGCCCTCTTGTCTGAAGGTGACAGCTCTGTGGTTTCCTGTAAAAGAGGTTTCTACAAAGACCATCCCTCAAGTCTAGTGCGGAAGATGAAAAGTTCAATGCATTTTTATCTATTTTTATTTTTGCCTTTTTATGCAGTGTCGGCAGTTTTGGAGAGACAGAAATGAAATAGGTCAGAGAGGGGAATGACATGCAGAGAACGACCCGGTGTTACAGCAAAAAAGACCATCAGTACGTACAAAGAATCCTGCTTTATATAGTGTATCTTAATGCCTTTGTCATGGGTATACGCTCACCCAGGAACAACAGCTGGCATAGTCAAAATACTACCCCTTTTGTCCAAAGGGGGGCGCTAGAATTAACAAAACCTGATATTTCAGTTGAAACAAGGCATACACCATATCCTGAACCAAACAAACACTAACAATTGGAGTTCCACAGTGAAGCGTTTTGGGTCCTTGTCTGTTTCTGTGTTTTATTTTATAAGCTGACAACGACAACATTTAAGCTTCATCAGAGAACAACAACACATGGAACACATTGATTGGCTCAGAAGTGATGCTCTGTGGTGACATCATCATAGTCATCGTCCAATCCCTGCTCAGCCTGGGTGGGCGGGGTCGTCCCCATGGAGACGGGAAGGTCCTTTCCTACAGTCAGAGCAGAATGAAGAGAATTCATCAACTGTTAATTATGAATAATTCTCTTAGAGACAGCTGTCAGTCATCCACACCACAGTGAGAGTGATTGACAAGCGCTGTGTATCACAGTTTTGGCACTGACCAAAATGCCTCCATACGATCAAGTATGGCAATATGTCTTGTCGTTTAGAACCAAATTTCACGGTCTAAATTTTCATTCCAGCTTATTTAAAGTTTGATTTATTCATATTATGTCAAAATGCCAAGCAGCTGAACTACAGAACCATAATGTGAAATGTGATCTTGTAACAACACATGTCATTAAAATTGGTATGGAGAAAAAAGTATCTTTCAGGAACCAGTATCGAAGTCAGGGTATCGGTATCTATGATATTAAAAACTTTTGAACGATACCCAGCTCTAGGATAGATAGATAGATAGATAGATAGATAGATAGATGGATGGATGGATGGATGGATGGATGGATGGATGGATGGATGGATGGATGGATGGATGGATGGATAGATAGATAGATAGATAGATAGATAGATAGATAGATAGATAGATAGATAGATAGATAGATAGATAGATAGATAGATAGATGAGTGTGTGTAAGGTTGTTACCTCTGTGCCTGTGTCGATACAGAGACACCATGAGGACGGTGGAGATGCAGTACGGACAGAAGACCAGCAGGTGGCAGAGCAGTCGGATCACAAGCCGGTAGTGGGGGGGTGAAGGGGGCGGGGCTAATGGAACATGGGGCCTGACTGTCGTTATTATGGGTGTGGCTAATAATACATTGGGTCGGGTTATTGGTGCTATGGGCGGAGCCAATGGAACAAGGGACTTTGTTTTGGTTAAAATGGGTGGGACTTGAGGTGGGCCTAATGAGACAGAGTGCCTGGATGTGGTAGTAAGGGCCGTGGTTACTGAAACATGGGGTGTGGTTACTTGAGCTGGGGGCGTGGCTTTGGTTGTAGGTTTACCTGTGGAGAGAATCCCACTTTGGTCAGATTCAGAAAACGTAATTGTCTTTTGGGAGTTAAACAACAAACAGGGCAAAAACCAAATCAGACAATCGACGTACAATATGTGTTCCTAAAAAACTGAAGAAAATAACTAATGAAAGTAAATTACACAGTATACAAAACAAATAATGTGTGTGCAAAGTAGCAGAGGGTAGATGTGGGCGTGTGGATGATGACCTATGTTTATGGCAGTGGGATTGAAAGTGTTTTTTCTTGGCTGGGGGGTGGGGGGGGAGGGTCAGATGAACATAGTAAAACCTCCTCACCTGTGACAGAGATCCAACTTTCTGGAGACTCTCCATATACGTCAAACTGACACTTGTAGAGTCCTTCATCTGACTTGTTAACATGGCGGAGGGTCATGTGACCTGCAGGCTCAGTCCTGATGAGGGAGCCATCTTTATAGAACCCAGCTGGGAGGGTGAACATGGGGAACCTGACTTTACAGTGAAGTGTGACATCATCTCCCTCTATCACAGGCTGGACAGGACTCTGCAGGATCACTCCATCAACTGAACACAGAGAAAAACACAATCAATCAGTTGCATTTACGAGTCGGATGGCCGTGGGGAAAAAGCTGTTTGAATGTCTAGCTTTAGAGTCTTTAGTGACCGCAACCTCCTGCCTGAAGGGAGCGGGGTGAAGAGACCGTGACCTGGGTGTGCGGGGTCAGCCATGATCTTCCTGGCCCTCCCCAGAGCCCTGCTGTTAAACAGGGCCCCCGGGGGGGGGGGGGGGGGGGCAAGGGGCAGCCAATCACCCTCTCTGCCGAGCGTATCACCCGCTGCAGCTTGGCCTTGTCCTTGGCCGCTGCAGCAGGGAACCAGGTGATGATGGCGGAGGTGACGATGACTCTATGATGGCCGTGTAGAAATTCACCAGCATGGATTTTGGCAGTTTGAATTTCCTGAGCTGCCTCAAGATTAAAATACACAATACACATTAGAAAAGCAAATGAATAGAAATGATTGAAAAAATGTTCAGGTCACAATGGAAACAGAAAAGTCTTCAGACTCGATTTAAAAGAGCTGAGAGTTGCAGCAGACCTCAAGATTTCTGGGAGTTTGTTCCAGAGATTTGGTGCATAAAAACTAAAAGCTGCTAACTAATAACATGTTCGGAAGTCTGATCTTACGTGGAACGCTGATGGTGACATGGTTACTGGTCGCTCCCTCTCTGGATTCACACCAGTAAACTCCACTGTCCCATGGGTAGATGAGATCGAAGTCACAGGAGGAACCAGCTGATGTTCCCCAGCCAGATCCACACTCAGTCCTGGTCTGTGTGGTCGTGTTTCTCCTTAAAGTCCATCCAGAGCTGTCTTTCTCCTCACAGCCGAGAGAGACAGGCGTCCAGGGGTGAAACTGTAGACTGTAGGGACTCGCAGTTAGACGGGCTGCAAGAAAAGAGATAGGCTAGTCAGTGCGTTTACATGCAGACGACTCATAATCTGGTAAATAAAGGAATAAGACTTCAACAGACTTTACAAACATATTCTAGTCTTAACGTTTGGTTATATAAATAAATATATATATATTTCCTGAAAACTTCAACACTAATGTTATCAGATACCTTCTACAACTCAAACCAAATGCTTTCCTTTGAATATACAATAGATCTGTCCAGTTGATAGTCAATCAGAGCGTTTCAACCAAGCCCCAACCGCAGCGATTTTTACCAGCATCCAATAAGGAAGTGACCACAACTGTAGTAACCCGGAAGTGCCACTGGGGGTGGTACCAACACTGAGCAATTCTTCTTTGACTCACTTGTTAGACAGCCTGGTCTACAAAACCATTCTAGTCTGTATGTTTAGGTCACGCTAGTTCTTATTCTTTTGGAGGTTAAAATGTATTGGCGCGAACGCTTGAGTGACATCTCTCCACCCGTTGTCCCTCACTTTGCCTCGGAGGTATACGTCAGCTATCTCCCTCCCCCCGACGTGAGGCGGAGTAAAAATCTCACAAAATGGCAACGCGCACAAACCAGGATTATTGGATGCCGTGTGAATAACTGAGGTCAGCCCGGATGCTACATCCATATTATTTACTATCTATGGTTTACATTCAGACTCATAATCTGGTAAATAAAGGAATAAGACTTCAACAGGACTTGTATAATG
The DNA here is from genome assembly GCA_026929865.2 of Hyperoplus lanceolatus. Taxonomy (NCBI): domain Eukaryota; kingdom Metazoa; phylum Chordata; class Actinopteri; order Uranoscopiformes; family Ammodytidae; genus Hyperoplus; species Hyperoplus lanceolatus. The sequence continues at coordinate 35,230,551 of CM049401.1, forward strand.
CATGTAAACACCTTTATCCGATCTACTTCGCACACAAATCGGAACATTAACGAACAAGCGAAGTCGGATAAGAACACCTAGATAACTCGTTCATAGTCGGAAAACAAAAGGCGTCCAGGCGTGAAACTGAAGGCTGTTTGGACTCACAGTCAGACGAGCTGCAGGAAATGAGATAATGTTTCAGCTGATAAGCGTCATATTAAAAGCTCAACTTCAATGTTTAACAAAGCCTCTACTGCGTCTCAACATTTCCTTCTACCGAAACTATGCCAAAAAAAATTGCAAGTTCAGGTTTAGAGTCCTGTAATACTAACGTTCGCCGGCGCATACATTTGTATTTTTGCTCACTGTGAAGTCATTTCTTTGAGTATCTTCAAATTTTTTATAAGTCAATAAGTCAATAATTCAGAATTATTATTGAAAATGTTGAAATTGTGTCATAAATGAGAAAAATATAAATAGCGTAATGTATTTTCATCGTATTTTATCAAATAAACAAAAAAAAAATATTGGTACAAAAGATTTCTGAATGTAGAAACCTGTACAAAATATTTCTGAAGACTTCATTAGTGATTTGAACAATGTACATGTTTTAGTTTTTGAGATATGATATTTTTTATGAGAGGAGTGCAAAGGCGTTTTGTTAGTTCCAGAGAAATATTTTCTTCTGCTCTGTGTGACAGTAATGAAACTCCAGGGATGTTTGCTCACTCTTGCTAGCTTCCTTAGCATGTTTAGCTTAGACAGAAGCTCAAATATGTCAAAAAGTGCTCTCCATAACTCAATAAACCTCTCCACACGATGTCCGCGATGTCGTTCACTCACTCAACTGAACACTGTTGGTCCGAATGTGTCGATTTTCCCTCTCTGGGGCTCGACCTATGTTTACCGTAACGTTTAGTGTTTTTACCGTAAAGCCTAGTGTGTCATAGCATATACCAGTGCTTCTCAAATGGTGGGGCGCGACCCCCTGGGGGTCTCAGGGGGGGGGGCGCGAGCGGCAGGGGGGACTTAGTGTTTTTTTTTTTTTTTTTCTTAAATAAACATTATACCAAGGGTCAGAAGTGTAACAGAATTTAGATCTTACAAAGAAAGGGAGTATCCACTCATTTGACAGAAGGCTGTCAAAATCATACTACCCTTTGCCACATCCTATCTGTGTGAGATGGGCTTTTCCACTGTTGCTGCACTCAAGACAAAGTACAGGTCCCAGCTTAACATTGAGCAAGAGTTAAGAGTAGCAATATCAAGTTTGAAGCCCAGATTTGGAATGATGTGCACTGCAAAGAGGGCTCACTGCAGCCACTAGAATACAGAGCAAATTGTATTTTTGTGTATTATAAGCAGAATGTGTTCATATAAAACAGACAAATAGGGAAATAAGTTCAAAATAATTGTGAAGGTGAATTTAGTTATATTAAAAAAGCTCAAACTGATGTAGCTGCCAGTTTCAAATAGTTCAGGGTTCAAGGCTTTTTTAATGTCTTGTGTTATGTTCAGGGAAAGTATGCAAATTGTACATTAAATATTGTGGCAAATGTTGCACACAAAGAGTAATGTTTATTTTTAAGTCATATATATTTTTGAAAGGGAATAAGCTGATGAAGCTGACTGACAAGTGACCAATGTTTACTGTTTAAAAATGTTATTAATTAAATGAAAACCCCAGTGAAACATTTGCTCTTGTTTCTGTGTTTTGAGATTCACACAGACTGAACGGTCTTACCCAAGACAAACACACACACACACACACACACACACACACACACACACACACACACACACACAGATGTTGACCAACCTTGAGTTGCACTGCAGCACAGCATTGTGATCGGCCCTGAACATGAGAATGTACTTTAATTTTTCTCCATAACTTATTGTTGCTTATTTTCTTCATGTGAAATATTGAATAGACATAGATTGTACTTACAGAGCAGCCATTGTACAGATGTTGTTCCCATTGTAAGACCAACGGATCTGAGTGACGGGTAGAAAGTGACAGCTGTGGTTTCCTGCTCAAGTTTTATAACGGAAGTGGAATGCATTTTATTTCTTCCTGAACGTGCTGCATTGGATGAGCTCTGCCTCTTGCTCCACACTGACCAACTGTGTTGGCGCTTAAAGCTGGGGTATGTGATTTCTGATTGGTCAAAATTAACATGAGCTGTACACTTTGACCAATCAGAGCGAGGATCCGATTCTCTGTTCTTATTGGAGCGGTTGAGGTATTTGGATCCAAATTTCCATCACAACTGCCATTTTCTCCTCAAATCCTCCACCCAGCTTTAAGTTAAGTTACTTTATTAGTAAATGGTTACATTGGAATTCATCTTTCCTCATCTCCCCTCTCAAGTTCCCACACTCCAGAGGGGGTCCATAGTACAGTGCCCCTGGAGCAGTTTGGGGTTAAGTGTATTTTTCAAGGACACAATGGTAGGCAAGGCAAGGCAAGGCAAGTTTATTTATATAGCACAATTCAGACACAAGGCCACTCAAAGTGCTTTACAGGGGCAAGATTAGAATACATAAAACACATTATAAAACATTTAAAAGCAAATAAAAGAAGCAAATAAAATTAAAATTGCAGGTTAAAATGGAAACAAAAAAGTCTTCAGACTCGATTTAAAAGAACTGAGAGTTGCAGCAGACCTCAAGTTCTCTGGGAGTTTGTTCCAGATATTTGGTGCATAATAACTAAAAGCTGCTTCTCCTCGTTTAGTCCTAACTCTAGGGACTGTAAATAGACCTGTCCCAGACGACCTAAGGGCTCTGGACGGTTCATAACGTATCAGCATATCAGTAATGTATTTTGGCCCTAAACCATTTAGTGCTTTATAAACCAACATCAGTATTTTGAAATCAATTCTTTGAGTGACTGGAATCCAGTGTAAAGACCTCAGAACTGGGGTAATGTGATCTACTTTTTTGGTCCTAGTGAGGACTCGAGCAGCGGCGTTCTGAATTAGCTGAAGCTGTCTGATAGATTTTTTTGGAAGGCCAGCAAGGACACTGTTACAGTAGTCAAGTCTACTAAAGATAAATGCATGGACAAGTTTTTCTAAATCTTGCTGAGACATAAGCCCTTTAATTCTTGATATGTTTTTTAGGTGGTAGTAGGCTGATTTATTGATTGATTTTATGTGTTTCTTGAAATTCAAGTCGGAGTCTACAACAACACCAAAATTTCTGGCTTGGGGTGTAGTTTCTAACATAATGGATGTAAGCTGTGCGCTGACTTTTAATTGTTCATCTTTGGCACCAAAGACAATTACTTCAGTTTTATCGTTGTTTAATTGAAGGAAATTTTGGCACATCCAATCATTGATTTGTTCAATGCACTTACTCAGTGCCTGTATCGGACTGTAGTCTCCTGGTGATATGGTTATGTAGATTTGTGTGTCGTCTGCATAATTATGGTAGCATAATATGTTCTTATTCATAATCTGAGCTAGTGGGAGCATGTAGATGTTAAATAGAAGAGGGCCAAGAATGGAACCTTGGGGGACCCCGCATTCAATATTTGTCCGCTCAGATGTGAAATTGCCTATTGACACATAGTAGTCTCTATCCTTTAAGTAGGATTCAAACCAGCTTAGTACAGTTCCAGAAAGTCCAACCCAGTTTGCTAGTCGATCTAGTAATATGCTGTGGTCAACTGTGTCAAAAGCGGCACTGAGATCCAGTAAAACTAAGACAGAACTTTTGCCACTGTCTGTGTTTAAGTGGATGTCATTGAGGACCTTAACCAGAGCGGTCTCAGTACTGTGGTGTTGTCGAAATCCTGACTGGAAGACATCAAAGCAGTTATTCATTGCTAAGTAGTTATTTAGCTGTTGATAAACAGCTTTTTCAATGATTTTACTTAAAAATGGTAGGTTAGATATGGGCCTATAATTTTTCATGAGTGATGTATCTAGATTGTTCTTTTTTAGGAGTGGCTTGATGACTGCTGTTTTCAGGGCCTGTGGGAATACACCTGTCTGAAGGGACATGATGACAATTTGTAGAACATCTGAGGCCATACAGCTAGAAACAGTTTTAAAGAAGCCTGTGGGCAGAATGTCAAGACAACAGGATGAGGAGTTCAGGTGTTGTATAATGTCCTCCAGGTTTTTGTGGTTTATAAGATAAAATTCTGTCATTGCATTTGAATTGATTTTAAGAGGGAACACATATGTTGAACTTGGTATTGATGCAGTGACAGCTTGTCTAATTTTGTGAATTTTCTCAGTAAAGAAGGAGGCAAATTCATTGCAGGCCCTCGTGGAAAGATGCTCAGACGCTACTGGCACAGGAGGGTTTGTTAATCTGTCGACAGTAGCAAACAGGGCACGTGCATTGTTGTTGTTTTTGGTGATGATGTCAGAAAAGAAAGAATGCCTTGCATTTCTCAGTTCCGAGTTAAACGTGCACAGTTTCTCTTTGAAGATGTCATAATGAACCTGGAGATTTGTTTTTCGCCACCTGCGTTCTGCTTTACGGCACTCTCTTCTTTCTATTCTGACCTGCGGGGCATTTCTCCAAGGAGATCTTTTCTTACCAGAGACAACCTTCATCTTAGTGGGCGCAATAGCATCTATAGCCCCTTTTACACAGAGATTGCGGCATATTGACGGAACAACATCACTCCAAAATGCCGGCTTTGCTTGCTTCTGTGTTATTTACACAGAACCAAGCAACGCCGGCCTGCTGGCGCATCAGTAGTCCCTTTTACACAGCGCTCCGGAATGAAAGAGGTGCCTGTAAACAGCGTCAGGTGTGACGTAAACATTTAGCGCCGCGCCGGTCAGCTGCTTTACAACAACAACAATGGCCGGTGAATTGAGAGCAGAAGTGCTGGAGCTTGCAGTAAGAGGGCCGTATGTTACTGTCCCCACGATGTGCCAGTTGATCTCGCTACGCGCTGAGTCCAACATCACTGGGACAGTTAACCAAACTGACTAAATCAATCCGACCGCTTCACCTGTGTGTGTGTGTGTGTGTGTGTGTGTGTGTGTGTGTGTGTGTGTGTGTGTGTGTGTGTGTGTGTGTGACAGGTTGGTTGTGAGCGAGTCTCTTTGTGAGGGCAGCGATCTGCCAATCAGACATACACATACACACAGTGTGTGAAGTCACGTTACTGTAGACAGAAATAAAGTGTGGATATACGCTCAGACTTAGGATAATAATAGCGGCGGCGGAATGTGTTAGCAAAACAGTAGCTCTGTGGCTAACAGCTGAGCCGGAGCCTTCAGTCAGCTGAAGCAGACAGTCTAGCGGGGCGAGCAGACTATTCCCCCGTTACTAGGTCGACCTTCAAGCTGAACAAGAGCCCTCCGCTGCGCGTCGGGCTCCTGCTTCAGCTTTTCGGTCTTTATTTCTAGCAAGTGACCCGTTCGCTATACTTTATCCCTTACTTAGCCTAGCCTAGCTTTCCATTGTACAACTTCTCCTGGGCAGAAATAGACTTATACACTCTGCAAAATGAAGCGCGGGGGTTTGGATTGAGCAACGGACCTTATGATCAGCTAGATTATACACCGTTCCTTTTATTTGGTGATTTTTACGGGACATCAGGCCGCCGTGATTAATGTTAAACACACGTCCTTCAACTGCTAACATGGTCGCATGTTTAGAACGTAGACTATGGAACGTCAAACGCCCCCCTGTTCCGCAACAACAAGCTGGAGCATTTAAACAGAGAGGCGGAACTGATCGTGTCGGGAATCTTACTACCCCCCGAGGTAGTAAAATTCCCGGAACGATCACTCGCACCTTTCTTCCCTCGTTCCGCAACTGTCGCATTTACACAGCTGGGGGGAGGGCCGAAAGGCCGGCATATTCCCGGCTTTCACTGGCTGTGTAAAAGGGGCTTATAACACTTGTAAGTTTGCAGTTAAAGTTGTCTAAAAGCTCATTAACTGAGTTACAGGGGAGGGGTGGTGTTAAAGAAAATGCTTGAATAAATGTTTCACTGGTATTTTCTGTGATATAACGCTTTTTGATTACTTTTGATTGATCAATTGTGAGCACAGACATTTTACTCTCAAAAAATAAACAGGAGTGGTCCGTCAGGGGACCCATATCTGCCACTGTTATGTCTGAAATGTTCATTCCTCTGGAAATGATAAGGTCCAGCGTGTGCCCTTTGTTATGAGTTGGTTTGTCAACATGCTGATTTAGTCCAAAGTTGTCAAGGACACAGCACAGTTCTTTCGCACATCTATCCTCAGGTTTGTCAGTATGAATATTAAAATCTCCGACGATTAATACACAGTCAAACTCAGTACAGATTACAGACAGCAGTTCAGCAAAGTCATCAAAAAAGCTTTTATTGTATTGTGGTGGCCTGTAAATACTAATGAAAATAGCTCTAGAGGCTGAATTTAACTTGAGAGACACATATTCAAATGAATAAACATTTCCATAAGGTAGAGATGGTGGGCACCGTAGATGTAATAGCAGCCACTACTAGTTGTACTACTAACAACCTCCTGTCCGGTGCCGGGGATCCAACCAGGGCTGGACTGGCCATCGGGTGTACCGGGCAATGCCCGGTGGGCCGGCAGGCATTTTGGGCCGGGCCGGGTCCATAAAATAAAAAAAATAAAAAATATATTTTTTTTTTTTTTTGGCCCGGCCAAGTCACACAGCCCCTGATCTTTGAAGGCCCAGAAAAAATGTATTTAGGGAAAAAAACAGATATCAGGGGCCTTTCATTCGTCAGTACATTTTTGTTATTTTTTTAAATAACATTGTTCGGGGCTACGAAGATCAGGGGCCTATATTGGGCCATTAAAAAATACAAACGAAGGGAAAAAATTCCCGAAGCTGACTGTATTTTTTAAACATGTACATTTCTTCTTTCTGCTTTTTGGTCATTCTGTGTCTATAAATTATTCCAGAAAATAGTACTAAATAGCTTAAATAGGAAACAGTTGATTTAGCCTTAGTTTTCTCCTCAAAGTGCACCAGATTGATGAATTTTACTTTAACATTTAAAAAAAAATCTTCCGGGGGAGCATTCCCCCAGACCCCCCTAGAAGGTCCAGGGTCCACGACACAGTCTCCCAAATTCCTGTGAGAAACACTGTGTGTGTGCATGGTTATTAAGAGTCGTTAGACCAGGGGTTGTGTTCAAGTATGCGTAATGATTTGGTCATTCATCAACTCAACTCAACTTTATTTATAAAGCCCTTTAAAACAACCACAGCTGAAACAAAGTGCTGTACATAATGCAGGTAAAACAATTTAAAAACAAAACAAGAATTTAAAATTCAGAAAAAACAATTTAAACAAATAAAACCAATAAGCACAATGAATAAAATACACCATAGGACACTAAAACAAAATTAAGGTCTCATGCTGGGTTGAAAGCCAAGGAGTAAAAATGGGTTTTAAGACCAATAGAAACATTGTGTTGTTATCTGGCTTGGAGAGGGACCAGTCACTCATACGTTTTGGACTATAGACAAACAGCTTTTACATGTTTGTATTGTAAGACCCCTATACAGAAAGACTTTCTGTATAGGGGCCCAGAATTTGGTGCAACGCCCCTGCCTCCGCATATCATATGAATAATCATGGTGGGCTGTCATGGCCAAAAATGCAAGGGCCGATTTTTTGTCCCAGTCCAGCCCTGGATCCAACCAGAGACCTCATGGTTACTGGGAGGAACCAGAGACCTCATGGTTACTGGGAGGAACCAGAGACCTCATGGTTACTGGGAGGAGGAACCAGAGACCTCATGGTTACTGGGAGGAGGAACCAGAGACCTCATGGTTACTGGGAGGAGGAACCAGAGACCTCATGGTTACTGGGAGGAGGAACCAGAGACCTCATGGTTACTGGGAGGAGGAACCAGAGATCTCATGGTCAGAATCACCCAAATAGCATGCTGATTTCAACACAGCCTCAATCTAAGCCGGACGTAGTAGGCATGTGGGTATTTTTAAGCATACTAAATCGAAAAAAATAATTAGAACTTCCTCAATCTTCTTTCTACCGTACTAAATAGTAGATAGTACAGGTGAAACCCAAAAATTTGAATATCATGCAAAAGTTCATTTATTTCAGTAATTCAATTGAAAAGGTGACACCAATATATTATATAGACTCATTACATGCAAAGTAAGATATGTCAAACCTTTGCATTTGTTATAATTTTGATTATTATGGCTTACAGCTTATTATACAAATTCAAAATCTCAGAAAATTTGAATATTACATGAAATCAATCAAAAATGTATTTTAAATACAGAAATGTCTATAAAGTATAATCATCCACTCAGTACTTGGCTTGGGCCCCTTTTGCATGAATTCTTGCCTCAATTCCAATTAATTTCCCATGCTATTCTAATAATACTAGTATCACCTGTGTATGGATTGGAACACAGTCTGAGTATAGAGGCAACACACTATGAATCAATTCAATGTAAAGCAATCAGAGAGTCACTAGATGGCAGCATTGGCCTGTTAAATCACACACACACTTTCACTGATCAGTTAGTGTTTTTTCTGTGTGTGTGTGCGTGTGTGTTTGTGCGTGGCTGTGTGTGTGTGTGTGTGTGTGTGTGTGTGTGTGTGTGTGGGGCTGTGTGCGTGGCTGTGTATGTGTGTGTGTGTATCATCATCTTTGTCCTTTCACCATCTGACTGTGATCAATGTGTCACTGAGACAAACATTTACAACATGCCCGTTTACAGAGCCTAGGCTGTTTATTAACACTGGATTTATTTTCCGGGGTACACACAGTACAGACAGGTATATTGCGTGTCGCTTGACGTGTGCCCCTTTGTTTACATACGCTTTGCTGTTTTTCAAAAATAAAGGTTGAATTAAGAAAAACGCAAATAATTTAAATAAAAATAAATTATTTGTAAACACAAAGAGAGCCACATCCGTAATTTAAAGCCCTACTTCACTAGTGGGAATATGAAGGTGTAATGAACTCTGAGATCCTATGTAGTATAAATGTGCAAACATGTTAGAAATCGGTTCATCCTAGCCTGAGAAAAGGCAGAAAGAGTGTTTTATGGTCTCACTGTCTAACCCTACATTTTCCCATGTGTGACATCACACTAGTAAAAATGTAGGGTTAGGATTAACAAGAAAGCTGGACCAAGGGAAGACTGAGGGAAGAACAACCTAATTCATTATATTATAATAGTGATTTTATAATGACAGAACACCAGTTCCGTATGGGTGAAGTATTCCTTTAAGTTAGTGCTGTACGCCTGCCACAGTTGGCCAGTGTTTGGTGCAAGGGAGATGTTACGGCTCCCACCTTGTTTTCTCCTCCCTCCGCTTGCCTCCTTCATTCTCTCTCTATCAGGTGTTCTGGGGCCGGATTGGGGGCAGGTGCTCCCAATCCGGCGGAGTTTAAAGGCGTGGCCTGGGCGGCCGGCTCGCTCTCTCTGCCTGCCTGACGGGATGACGGTCGCCTGCTGCTGGTGTTTTCCTTAGTTTTGGTTGTTTTAGTTAATGGGGGGCTGCTAGGTTGTGTTCTGTTTATTTTATCGTAGGTTTTAGAAGGGCAGGGGAATAGTTTATCTGGAGGAAGGCCTGGGGCAGTACTGTGGTCCAACTGTGTCTGCCCCAGGTCTTCCTCCCGTTTACCTCTTTTTCTTTTGCAGCCTCCTTATTGAGTTGTTGCTGTGGGTTTGGTTACAATAAATCACATTATTACTTTGGTTCTTGGTTTTGTCTGGGTTATTTTAATGTTTACTAGCCGGCTGAACGAGCCTGGGATGGCCGGCCGTAACAGGAGAGCAAGTCTATCGGTGGTTCCATTTTGAAGTTTTTTGTTGTCTTTAATCAGACCTATGCTCTATGAACTGTTATATAAGCAAAGAAGCATTTGACAAAAAGTGATTTTGAAAAACCTCGTTAAAATCAGCAGGATAGGCTCATGGGACTTTTTCAATGTTTGTTTTTAATATCACTGAACATACATGTCTGTGTGTGTGTGTGTGTGTGTGTGTGTGTGTGTGTGTGTGTGTGTGTGTGTGTGTGTGTGTGTGTGTGTGTGTGTGTGTGTGTGTGTGTGTGTGTGTGTGTGTGTTTGAACAACACACACACACACACAACACACACACACACACACACACACACACACACACACACACAGACTCAGAATTCTACTATCTTCCATGTTGAAGTTTTGTTTTGTCCTTAATCAGTTCCACACTTCAAAGGGGGTTCCACTTTAGTTTCCATAGCAACAGAGAGCCAGCCCAGAGCTCACAGCAGACTGAAAATATGATTTCACCCAAACCGATTTAAAGGTCCTGAAACTTTGTCTTTAGACGTACAAGAGGTTCGTGTAAGGGCTAGTGGAAAAGAGTGGATTATTTTAAGGTATATCAATGTCAAAGATCAAATTCCTTTGTGATTTTTCTCTACTTATGACATCTATTGCAGCATGTCCGTCCTGGGAGAGGGATCCCTTACTCTGTCCACTCTCACTGAGATTTCTATTTTTTTTCTAATCCCGGTTTTTTACTGGGATATTTTTCTCATCCGAGCTAAGGGTGTAACGGCAGGGTGTCATATTGTATCATTGTATGGAATGTAAAGCCCACTGAGGCAAATGTCTATTTGTGATATTGGGCTATACAAAGAAAACTGATTTGATTTGATTTTGATTTTATTGAGGTATTGAGAGATATTTCGTAGTTATTTTAACTTATTAAAAAGGTGGAGTCAGTGACTCTGGAGAATGCTTGTTTTGAAAATAATGTATTGTGAAATGCCCCTATATATATATATATATATATATATATGCCAGTTTACAGAACCTAGGTTGTGTATTAAAAGATTGTTCTTCGGTGCACACACAGAGTACAGACAGGTAGCGGATCATGAGGAGATATTCACTGATTCACTGACAAAATCTCCAGAATCACTGACTCCACCTTTAAGTCGGAAACAGGAAATGTGAGTTTCTCTCTCTATCTGTGTAAGTGTGTGTGTGTGTGTGTGAGAGAGAGAGAGTGTGTGTGCGAGTGTGTGTGTGTGTGTGTGTGTGTGTGTGTGTGTGTGTGTGTGTGTGTGTGCCATTCCTCGTCCAATTGTTTCAGTTTCAAGTTCCAAGAGCAATTCTAGTGATAATATGAAACCAAACCTCTCCCTTCCCCCATTCCACCCTGTAGCTTTTTATATCATATTACACACACACACACACACACACACACACACACACACACACACACACACACACACACACACACACACACACACACACACACACACACACACACACACACACACACACACACAGAGCTCTGGGTTAAAACAGCTTCACTGTCTTCAGACCGCACTAATGAATCTCACACTGCCCTCCTTGAAATCTCACACACACACACACACACACACACACACACACACACACTCTATTCTACGCACACACACACACTCACACACACACACATCTCTCTCTCTCTCTCTCGTTATCGCTGCTCTGCTTGAAGCTCTAACATCACCACTAGCTTTTCTCTTTGTTGCAGTGGTGAGTTCTCTACACTTTCATTGCAAAGAGGCTGCAGGCACATAACACACCCACCCCCCAACCCCCCTTCCCCCCCATAGAGTCTCAGTCCTCTTCACAGCAGACCCGGGTTAGAATCCAGCCCGGGTCGTTCTCTGCATGTCATTCCCCTCTCTGACACATTTCATCTCTGTCTCTACACACTGTCTGATAATTAAAAAAAGCACAAAAAACCATTAAATAATATTTTCTTTTTTAAACCTGCAGTGTGTAGAATTGTTGGTTTTATTTCCTAGCAGATTTTGTAGAAAGTAATTATGATATCCATAAGTACATTTAATTTAGTGCATAATAGCTGAATTTTTTTTTTTGAATTTTTCCCTTAGAAAGGGTCTCAAATATGTCCATATTTCTGCATATTTTGGACCAAGGCCTAGTGCCGCCATCTTGGAAGTGTCATAGTTGGAATGTCATCAGGTGCATTGTTTAAAATTTAGAATTGTTCTTGTCCTTGAAGACCACTGTAGCTTCTGTTATTATTCTAAAGGGTTGGGGTTACCCAGGGAGCGTTGCATTCTAGAACTTTGTAGAACTTTCTTGATGATGTCATATTACACACTGCACCTTTAAGATCTGTACATAGTATTTTTTGATTTATAATAAAAATATCTGTTCTGTAAAAACTTTGGACTCTAATATGTTGTAAAACTCAAATAAAGATGTTCAAGCTTTATTAGACAGTACAGAGTTGAAATGGGGACATAGAGAGAGAGAGAGAGAGAGAGGGGGATGACCGCATTAAGGGCCCACAGTTGGAATTTGAACCCGCCCCCCCCGCCAAGGGCCCGGGAGAGGATGTGGGGCGCCCCTTCCCTCCACCCCCCCCCCCTCCTCTCACATAAAATTTATACTCTGACTTTCGGCCTTCTCCATCTTTTTGGTGTTTTATTTTTATAAATGTGGAGATGTTTTGTTTTTTTTTGCTTAACACCTTTTCCATCATTTCTCACATTAATAGGCCTTTACTTCTTTAAAAAAAAAAAAAATAAGTAATAAGCCACACACACACACACACACACACACACACACACAAAACACAAAAAAAAAAAAAAAAAAAAAAAAAAAAAAACAACTCACACACACACACACACACACACACACAAACACACACACACACACACACACACACACACACACACACACACACACACACACACACACACACAAACACACACACACACACACACACACACATAAACCAATTAAGAAGCCAAAAAGTAAGAAGGATAAATGAGGGGGGGCAGTTGGATAAATAAAGGCCAAGATTGATGTGTTGTGTGATGTGTGAGTCCATGTGTGTGTGTGTGTGTGTGTGTGTGTGTGTGTGTGTGTGTGTGTGTGTGTGTGTGTGTGTGTGTGTGTGTGTGTGTGTGTGTTTGTGTGTGTGTGTGTGTGTGTGGATGTGAGTGTGAGTGTGAGTGTGTGTGTGTGTGTGTGTGTGTGTTAATGTGTGTATGTGTGTGTGTGTTAATGTGTGTATGTGTGTGTGTGTTAATGTGTGTGTGGATGTGAGTGTGAGTGTCCAAGAGGGTGTGTGAGATAATGAGTGAGCGACCATCCAAAAGGGAAGAGATTAACACATCCACTAACAGTGGACTCCAAAACTAACAGGGGACAATTTTCAAGTCCCCTCTTGGACATGCTTTAAATCATCTTAAAAACATGTATAATACCTTCTGGTAAATTTTCATAACTTTTGCCAACAGTGGACTTGGAAGTGTGTGAGTGTTAATTTCATATCTGGGACAGCCTCTGCCTGCCCTGGCCTGGCCCATTCACACACGTCGTTTAAACACTCCTCTATTGTCTGAATGGTCTCAGCCCCAGGGAGTCTTTCAGGCTGTGACGAGCTGTTGACAGGCTTACTGAAGACACCAGTCTCTTGAAAATAGATTTGTATTTTGTTTTTGAAACTAAATATATATGTTGAGTTGAAGTGTTAATAAAAGTTTTAAAAAGGACGAAAGATAGATATAAACAAACATGGGAAAAAAGATCAGCAGTAAGATCCTTTATTTTCTTGCCAATGTGATTCTCTGTCTACTCTCCACTGTCAGACTTCTCATGTGTGGCAGATTAAAAGAGAAAGGTATGTTCTTTGTATTTGAATTCATTGCAAAAAAAAATTATCAGACTATTATTTATTATCAGAACATTTTATAGGTCAAGACCTTTAGAATAGTCCAGTCCCTCAAAATTCCCTTTACCACTAATCTTTATAGGAAGAGGTTTTCAATCAATTTGACAGTGTTCTTGTGTCTTCAATCTACATTTATTTTGTTTATTTCACAATCACAGAGAAAGGTCCACACTTCCACTGTATCTAATGACTGGAGTCCACTCTTGGTCGGGATGGTGCGACTTTCACACTCCATCGTGGATAAATTTAAAAGGAATAAACCAAACTGGATTATTTCTTTATTTTCAAAATTCCCTTTATTAATCTTTATAAGAAGAGGTTTTCCAATCAATTTGACAGTGTACTTGTGTCTTCAATCTATATTTATTTTGTTTATTTCACAATCACATAGAAAGGTCCACACTTCCACTGTATTTAATGACTGGAGTCCACTCTTGGTTGGGATGATGCGACTTTCACACTCCATCATGGATGAATTTAAAAGGAATAAGCCAAACTGGATCATTCTCAAGGGGAAAATAATAATATCAATGTGGTCTAAAATGTCTTATGGGTGTCATACTAATTGACCCTACCTGCAGTACTACATTCTCCAAATGTAACGGAGAGTTAAGGAGATTGTCTCTGGACCATCTCAGACCTGGCTGAACAGCTACCCAAAGCCTGCAGTATGTGAAGACAGTTCAGCTGCCAATTTGGTTCTCTGTCTACTCTCTCCTGTCAGACTATGTGTGACAAGTTAAAAGAGAAAGATACGTTATTTGTATTTTAATTAATTGCAAAAACAGATTGATCATCAGACTATAATTTTACAATCAGAACATTTTAGAGGCCTAGACCTTTAGAGTAATTCAGTCCCTCAAGATTCCCTTTAATAATCTTTATAAGAAGAGGTTTTCAATCAATTTGACAGTGTACTTGTGTCTTCAATCTATATTTATTTTGTTTATTTCACAATCACATAGAAAGGTCCACACTTCCACTGTATCTAATGACTGGAGTCCACTCTTGGTTGGGATGATGCGACTTTCACACTCCATCATGGATGAATTTAAAAGGAATAAGCCAAACTGGATCATTCTCAAGGGGAAAATAATAATATCAATGTGGTCTAAAATGTCTTATGGGTGTCATACTAATTGACCCTACCTGCAGTACTACATTCTCCAAATGTAACGGAGAGTTAAGGAGATTGTCTCTGGACCATCTCAGACCTGGCTGAACAGCTACCCAAAGCCTGCAGTATGTGAAGACAGTTCAGCTGCCAATTTGGTTCTCTGTCTACTCTCTCCTGTCAGACTATGTGTGACAAGTTAAAAGAGAAAGATACGTTATTTGTATTTTAATTAATTGCAAAAACAGATTGATCATCAGACTATAATTTTACAATCAGAACATTTTAGAGGCCTAGACCTTTAGAGTAATTCAGTCCCTCAAGATTCCCTTTAATAATCTTTATAAGAAGAGGTTTTCAATCAATTTGACAGTGTACTTGTGTCTTCAATCTATATTTATTTTGTTTATTTCACAATCACATAGAAAGGTCCACACTTCCACTGTATCTAATGACTGGAGTCCACTCTTGGTTGGGATGATGCGACTTTCACACTCCATCATGGATGAATTTAAAAGGAATAAGCCAAACTGGATCATTCTCAAGGGGAAAATAATAATATCAATGTGGTCTAAAATGTCTTATGGGTGTCATACTAATTGACCCTACCTGCAGTACTACATTCTCCAAATGTAACGGAGAGTTAAGGAGATTGTCTCTGGACCATCTCAGACCTGGCTGAACAGCTACCCAAAGCCTGCAGTATGTGAAGACAGTTCAGCTGCCAATTTGGTTCTCTGTCTACTCTCTCCTGTCAGACTATGTGTGACAAGTTAAAAGAGAAAGATACGTTATTTGTATTTTAATTAATTGCAAAAACAGATTGATCATCAGACTATAATTTTACAATCAGAACATTTTAGAGGCCTAGACCTTTAGAGTAATTCAGTCCCTCAAGATTCCCTTTAATAATCTTTATAAGAAGAGGTTTTCAATCAATTTGACAGTGTACTTGTGTCTTCAATCTATATTTATTTTGTTTATTTCACAATCACATAGAAAGGTCCACACTTCCACTGTATCTAATGACTGGAGTCCACTCTTGGTTGGGATGATGCGACTTTCACACTCCATCATGGATGAATTTAAAAGGAATAAGCCAAACTGGATCATTCTCAAGGGGAAAATAATAATATCAATGTGGTCTAAAATGTCTTATGGGTGTCATACTAATTGACCCTACCTGCAGTACTACATTCTCCAAATGTAACGGAGAGTTAAGGAGATTGTCTCTGGACCATCTCAGACCTGGCTGAACAGCTACCCAAAGCCTGCAGTATGTGAAGACAGTTCAGCTGCCAATTTGGTTCTCTGTCTACTCTCTCCTGTCAGACTATGTGTGACAAGTTAAAAGAGAAAGATACGTTATTTGTATTTTAATTAATTGCAAAAACAGATTGATCATCAGACTATAATTTTACAATCAGAACATTTTAGAGGCCTAGACCTTTAGAGTAATTCAGTCCCTCAAGATTCCCTTTAATAATCTTTATAAGAAGAGGTTTTCAATCAATTTGACAGTGTTCTTGTGTCTTCAATCTATATTTATTTTGTTTATTTCACAATCACAGAGAAAGGTCCACACTTCCACTGTATTTAATGACTGAAGTCCACTGTTGGTTGGGATGGTGTGACTTTCACACTCCATCGTGGATGAATTTAAGAGGAATAAACCAAACTGGATTATTTATTTTTTTCAAGATATTTTTTTGGCATTGTTATGCTTTACTGATAGTGCAGAGACATAGTTGAAATGGGGCAGAGATGCTAGGGCGTATTCACACCTGCCGTGTTAGTACACCTGAACAAACTCAGTGTGCATCTCTCAGGCTGCTGCAGTTTGTTTGTGGTGTGAATTTGGCCGGACCCGAGTTGGGTCCGGCCAAATTCACCAGAATGCACAAAATGGTATGTTTGAAGCACATTTTTTTATGGGGGACTACCCCCAGACCCCCACTTATGTTGAAGTGAAACCGAAGCCCTTGTGCTTGCCACCCAAAAATTATCACTGGCCCCATCCTGGCCACCCCAATGAAAATGTCCTTGCTCTGCCACTGGACCCAACCCTAATGCAGGAAGCACTGTGCATTTTCCTTCTTTTGTTTTTTAATAAATCGCCATCAGCTTAACATCACGGGAAAGTGTTGTTGTTGCCATCATTAAGAAAATTAGTTTTGGTTTGACCGGGAGCCCTGAGCCAATAGGCTTCAGGCCTATTACATTTGATAGTGAGGATGAGTAAAAACGCTGTGTTCAATGATCAGATGAAAGAGAGGGGAGTGTCTAAACGGAGTGTTTTGCTTCTGATGGTAACAGGTTCGACCGATAATGGGCCAACTGTCCCTTGTCGGTTTGGCGCGACACACATCTGACAGTGTGTCAGCTCCAGCCTATTCTTCTCGTGAGCTGTGCGTCTAGCAGCAAAAATACAGTGAAAATAATGTTTCACATTGTAGGCTACAAGCCACAAAACGTGACATTGACATACATATTTAGACAATATAAAACAACAATAATGTGATGTTTTTCTTTTTAATGTATAGGTCTAGATGTATTTATTTATTATTTTGAACCCTATATAATCAGGCAGTAGTTTTACTCTCTCTCTCTCTCGCTATCTCTCTCTCTCTCTGTGTCTCTCTCGCTATCTCTCTCTCTCTCTGTCTCTCTCTCTCCCTCTTTCTCTTTCTCTCTCTCTCTCTCAAAAATTTAAATGACTCACAGTTTATAGCCTAAAGATGTAAATGACACAGTTTTTTGTTGATGGCACCAAATCACTAAACAGATCGCAGTATGGAATATTTCCATTATTGTTTACAGTTTGGCAGTTCACTGTGTGCTTCCTGCGGCCTATTGCACAAAACCAAGATAAGATTTACCTAGGATATTTCTGTTATCCTGGCTTGCTTAAGCCATGATTCAGTTGCACAAAAGTTTATCTTATTCAGTTGCATCCTTGGTTCAGTCAGCTGTCACTCTGAATTCATGCTGTTTCAACAGTTATTCTATGATCATGTACCACATCAAGGACTACAATTTCATTCAGTTAAATATTCCTGCTTGTATTATCTTTATTTAACCTGAACCATTTCTAATTAAATTAAATACATTATATTTTTATGGTGGAGAAGAGACGAACCGATGGAATATGCTGCCCCCACGATTCACTGTCAGCCCTTCCCTGATGTATTTACATTCACTATTCCGCAAAAACTCTTTCAAACATCACAACATTTCCATCAAACTGGTGCTTAGAACTGGTGCTTAGAACCTGTACTTTTCCAGCTGAAGGCCTATTTGTTTATTTCCAACAGTCCAATCATGTTGCATTTCAGTAGGCTACATTTGTATTATGTAGCCATCTCTAAATGACTGATCTGTAAGCATTGGCACTAAAAGATTTACCGAAAAACAAAATTGTTTTGTGCAGATCACTTTGAGATCCCTACATTACAGCGCATTGTATTTGATTTGCGTCGAGATACTGGATTTTTTTAATCCATGTTTGTTCCATCCAAATTAAAACAAAATAAATGCCTCACATTTTTTACTTTGTGTCATGAATCTAGAATATATGAAAGTTTAACTTTTTCAGTGGACTTTTATTGCTTAAAAGAGCTTTCAAGGAAGAGTTGCATATTTTAATTTTTTTCAAGTTTACTACCTTGTTAAGATCCTTTTTTGAGCATATTGTATTAAAGGATTTGATTTCCAACAAAAGTTAAATGTTGATTGTACTCAACCTATTTTAAATGTAATTTGTATCAAAGTATCTTCTCCAATACAGCGGAAGGAGAATGACCCATGTCACAGTCACTCTGAATTCAACATAACATCTTGGCTATTGAAGTTAGCTGTTGTTGTTGAAGGCCTAACGACCGTCGTCAGACACAGGTACCCATCCCCCACACTGCATACGATCAGAGAGTGACACAGGCTGTCACAGATAGAAACAGCACTCGCCTGCTCTGAGTCACTGAGGCACAATCCCTAAAGCCTCAAGCCCCAAATGTTAAAATGGCACTTTTTTCTTTACCTTTGCAATGCAATTTCTATTACATTTAAAGGGGCTTGTTTGGCATGGAAAATAAGTGTTAACTTTACCAAAGCAATAGTAAGGGAATAAGATAAAAAGCCTAAATGAATTCTAGTTAACAAATGAATAAATAAAAGTACTTACCAGAGAATATATTAAAAAATATGCACAAACGTTATAGTTGGCTTGTGACTTTATTTTTTACATTAACTGTAGGCTATTCTTCCCTACCGAGGCTCTTTAGAGATTGACTGCCTGATGTGAACTTGTTGCAGGCTCTTGCCTTAGTGAGTGGAGGGCAGGTAAATATCAAGAAATACATTTATTTATTTTCAAAACTGCATCACAAAGCAAAAGTCTGACACGTCTCATATCTCAAGACAACCTGTCACAAGTCTCTTATATTTTACTCTCAGACTAGAAGTTTTTACAGAGACAGGAGATCTCATATTTGCAAGACCACATCTTGATTCCTTTTAAGATCATGATAATTTCACATACTGCAAACAGGATCTTTATTAAAGGGACACCTTTTAAAGTCATACTGTAGAGTAGGGCTGGGCAATCATTTGATTACAATTATTAATTGCGATAAAACTTGCGTTGATTATGACGATATGCTTTTGACATAAATGCTTGATATGAAAAACAAAACAAAAAAACAGTCCTGATATGGATTTACCAAACAGCCAATCACAAAGCAGAAATAAACTCAACAGCCAGTCAGATTGCACTTTTTGCTGTTCCTGTCTAAGTACACGCCCATTTCCTGGTGTGACGTGCATGTTTGAGCTTCCAGCGGCAAGGAAAGAGGAGAGCCATGTGTAGTCACCTCGGCAAGAGTGAAGAGAGTCTAGCGAGAAATTTCTAGTAAAACCAGTAATTTGTATTTTACATCTTTAAGTTTAGAAGTCAAAGCTTTTTTTGTAATTGCCATTATGTTCTATAAGTTACAAGGCAAGCTATCTTATATTGTTAGGTGAAGTTAAAACATGTTTGTGAAGTTCAATGTTTATAATAAAATGTTATTCAATTCTATCATCACATATCAAAACAATATTATTTTGAGGAACCTGGAACCAACTAGAATATGTTTGTAAACCAAACTCTGGGCCCTGCTGCTGTAAACAACAGTGAAACAGTAACTTTTCAGGAAGCTTTCTAACTTCAAACAGTGTTCCAGGGATCACATTTTCCTGTGAGGAAAGTTTGTTTATTCAGTTAGGAGAATATACCTTAGAAAATGTTCACTTCTCTGACACACACATGTATACACTGCAGCTTATTTCTGACCACAGACAGAATTTAAAGATCTATTCCCATTTTTGTGAGACTTTTTAGAAGAGCCTTTCACTGTTGTTTATTTTTTTCTAATTTAAGGAAAAACATATCGTCCTTAAGCCTGATAGAAGTAAATGGGGGTTAAGGAGATTTTCACATAAGTAAACTATGACGTCTTGCCAGAAGGGAAGTGAAGGCTAGTATTTCTGATTGCAACTAGTAAATGTGGAGTTGTTGCCCGCCAAAAGCATAAAAAGGCAGTCCAGAATTTATGTAGTCTGAGACAATAAAAAAACGTATGACTAAATGTACATGAGGAGGGGTGGCATCTGTCACACTGGTCCACAACATTTGGATAGATTTTAGATTTGCTGAAATGGACTCTATCTAACACTTTAACTATATAAGCTGCAGCCTGGCACAAGGAGAAGATGAGCACATACTATGTACCACCTTATCCCATCATTGATCTGTCAAATTTACCCCAGGCTCACGCTACCAAGCATTTTTAGTTTTGACAGCCAAATTGTTTTCCAGAGCCATGAGTTTGTCATAAATCTTAGAAATGAGCAATTTCTGGTGAGGTTTATAGGTGTTGCTGTAAAAAAGGTGTGAAGTGTCTACTTTGAATAGAGACAATGCAGGCCGGGGGTTGGGTAGAGGGGCAGTCAGCAAGAGCATGGTTTTGCAGGTATGCATGTTGAGGACAAGGGTGACCTTTAACATCAATGGAAAGTTAGTCTGTATAAGTAATATGTCTTTATTAAATGAATGATCCCAATAAAACAAATCCAGAACAATATTAATCACAGACTCAAAAGATGGAAAATCAGCAAACTATTTTTTTTTTTTAGATTTTATACAGTTTGAACAACAAAAATCTTACTATTTCCTTTGAGGAGAGTGAAATTATTTCACATGAAATTGTTTATTTTATAACATGTTTTTAGGTAAACAAAAATAAATTAAATCAGAAGTTTGCCTCAATAATTCAAAAATGTTATTATATTTTATTTCATATTTTATTGATATGTAACATTTTCAAATGTAGTATTTATCTTTGTAAACTATAATTGTAATACAAAAACAATTCCTGCAATTTTGCATTTACTGTAAGAGTGCAACTCTCACTGATGGAGTGAATAGCTTCTTATTTCCTAAACAACCACGTCAGAAAACATATGCTGTGGTTTGGGAAAAGATGTAACTCTGTTTCAGAGGAGTGAAATTATGACTAAATTTACATGAGGAGGCGTGGCATCCGTCACACTGGTCCACACCATTTGGATACATTTCAGATTTGCTGAAATGGACTCTATGTAACACTTTAACACTGTATAAGATGCAGCCTGACACAAGGAGAAGATGAGCTCATACTATGTACCACCTTATTGATCTGTCAAATTTACCACAGGCTCACGCTCCCAAGCATTTTTAGTTTCGACAGCCAAATTGTTTTCCAGAGCCATGAGTTTGTCATACATCTTAGAAATTAGCAATTTCTGATGAGGTTTAAAGGTCAGAAGGTCTTCCCATGGTTGGTTTATAGAGAGAGAAGGATAACACGAAAAAAGAGAAGAGGCACAATGTCTAATTTGAACGTACATAAATAAATGGGATGTCGGTAAATTAAAACCTTTTGGGAAGTCTGAAAAAGTAGCAAAGTGCCCATCCTTATGAAGGTCTGAATACCTAAATGCCCTTATTTTGCCATAACATGTAGGATATATTCCCAACAGATGGGGGGAATAGATGATTGTTCACTATGGGCATCAGAGTGGATGCAGAGGAAAACATAAAATGGCGCCTAAACTGGAACCAAATCTTCAGAGTGGATAGCACAATAGGATTCCTTGTGAAACTAGAAGGGTTAATGGGCTTCAAAGTGAATTTGAAAGGTAAATTCCACATTTGTACATGTTTCTCTTGTAAGGATCCATCAATTGATTATGTTGGTAAATAAATGATTTCCTACATGGCTGGATATTTTTAGGGAGCTACTCTAGGCTTAAAATAAAGTTACTAAAGGAACCAGATATCCAACTAGGTTTAGCTTAAAAATATTGGTGCATATAACTGTTACCATACCTCTTTTAATAAATCCACTATATTTATGTTTGCAAGGAGATGTATGCAGCCTCTGGGAGAGACACAGCATCACAGTCTTATAACATAAGTCCAACTCACTGTCAGTGTTGCTGTAGAAAATGTGTGAAGTGCCTACTTTGAATAGAGACAATGCAGGCCAGGGGTGGGGGTTGAAGGGCTGCCAGCAAGGGCATGGTTTGGCAGGTATGTATGTGGGGGACAAGAGAGTGACCTTTCACATCAATGGAAAGTTAGTCTGTATAAGGGGCACTTTACACGACAACACGAAACGGTGCAAACGCGGAAAAATTCCCGCGGTTGCACTATATCATTTACAGGAAAACAGCAAACGCAGGCATGAAACCGCAGGTTTTTGAGATCACCTCCCAGGGAGGATTTTTTGGAAAACTTAACGGTTTTGGTTTCCTGTAAACACCGAAACCATTTCCCCTGATAACGCTGACGTCACGGCTCCACCCTCACACATGCGTAGTCTATAACATTTGCTGTCAAAATACCCACAACACAAGCGAGTTATAAAGTTAGAAGACAACATGAACGGTGTCTCCACGGCACCATCACTGTGATCAGCGGAGAGTGACGTGCAGGGCTAAAATATAGCCTAACACTCGCCAATTTAGTCTAAGCGATTAGTAAGTTATTGAGACCACCGGCCACTGTCTGGGGAAAGATTTGTGCTCTGCCGGTTTTTCTAGCCAAATAAACGTGTGTAGCTTCTATGCCAGGGCAGCGACACGGCTCTCTCTACATTAAAAAACACTATCCATAGTTCAGCGCGCAGCGGTTAAGTTACTGTTCAACAAAAGGAGCATTAAGGCTACGGCTTCACAGTAAAAGCATTTCACTGGCTAAACATTAATAGCATTTCACTGGACACACGTGAGTTGACTTTTATTTTGAAGTACGACTAACAGGAAGGTATCCGCTCACGAAGCCCCTTCACTATCAGCAAGTCTTCTGTTTTTACGAGTTCAATGCGGTGAAATAAGAGGACAGAAAGCTTGTCATTTACAATACTTGTAACCCCAAGCTTACACCAACCGCTTTATGAACGTTAGTGGCATTCATTTTCGGTTACAGTAAGGTTTTATGCATCAAATTGTACTGGAAGAGCTATCTCCTAGGCTGTGTCACAGCTGACTATTGGCTTGGCATGGCTGCTACACTGCTTCTACAGCGATTTCGGCCCGTTTCCTCTGAAAACATGTGTACGGGTGAAGATGTCAGATAAATTGTGTCTGAACGGGGGGTTTTTTTAAACCAAAAACTGGAAAACTGTCACGTTTTCACAGTGTAAAGTGCCCCTAAGTAATATGTCTTTATTAAATGAATGATCCCAATAAAGGAAATCCAGAAAAATGTTAATCAAAGACTCAAAAGATGGAAAATTATTTAAATAATTATTTCAGTGAACTCTGGGAACCTATGTACACTGTCTGCACAATTATTAGGCAAGTTGTATTTTTGAGGATGTATTTATTATTGAACAACTACAGTGTTCTCGGTCAATCCAAAATGTAAATTAACCTAAACCTCAATGTTTTAAGAAATTAAAAGTGAGGTTTTGTCTTTTTTAAGTGAATACATATATTTGCAGAATTATTAGGCAACTATTAGTGTGCAGAATTATTAAGCAACTAAATGAAAAAATAAACATTTTCCCATTTCACTTATTTATTTGCATCTGTTAAAGTGAGAATGATAAAACCACTCAACATTTACAAATTAACATTTCTGACATGTAAAAAAAAATCAGTGACCAATATAGCCACCCTTCTTTTCGATAACTGTCACACTGTCATTCATGGAGTTTGTCAGTTTCTTGATCTGTTGACGATCAACTTTTTGTGCAGCAGCCACCACAGCCTCCCAGACACTGTTCCGAGAGGTGTACTGATTTCCTTCACTGTAAATATCTTGTTTAAGCAGGGCCCACAGGTTCTCAATAGGGTTTAGGTCAGGTGAGGAAGGGGGCCATGTCATATTTTTTCATCCTTAAGGCCTTTACGGGCTAGCCATGCAGTTGAGTACTTTGATGTATGCGATGGAGCATTGTCCTGCATACAAATCATGGTCTTCTTGAAATATGCAGACTTTTTCCTGTACCACTGCTTGAAGAAAGTGTCTTCTAAAAACTGTCTGTAGGTTTGGGAGGTGATTTTAATGCCATTTTCAACCCAAAAAGGTCCAGCTCATCTTTAATAATACCAGCCCATACCAGTACCCCACCTCAACCTTGCTGCCGTCTGAGTCGAAGTGGAGCTCTGTGTACGTTACTGATCCAGCCACGGGCCTCCAAATCTTTGGCAGTTAATTTGCGTATTTTTTTCTCAATATGTTTCTTGCGACCCTGTTGGCTATTTGCAACTAAATGTTTCATGGTTCTGTGGTCACGCCCCAATATCTTAGCAATTTCAAGAGTGTTCCATCCCTCTAAAAGACTTTATGCAATTTTTGATTTTTCAGAGTCCGTTAAATCTCTTTTTTGTCCCATTTTGCCTGAGAAAGAGAAACTGCCTAATAACTATGCACACCTTGATATAGAGTGTTGAACTCCTTTGACCACACCTTAACTCATTACGCAAATACACATCACCTGGTATGCTTAAATTGAATAAGCACTCAATTGTACACAGCTTAAAGTTGGAAAATATGCATACAAATTATGATATGGCCAAAATACTCACTTGCCTAATAATTGTGCACACAGTGTAGTATAAATATGCAAAGATTTTAGAAATCTGTTCACCCTAGCCTGAGAAAAGGGAAACAAATATTGTTTATTGTCTCTCAGGCTCTGTGGCTCAAAAGGAAGAAATCCTCCTACTACCAAAATGAAACAAAACACCAGCACATTTTTTTAGAGGGAACTTCAATTCTTTCACATGAAATTATTTTATAACATACCAGTTTTATTAGGTAAACAAAAGTAAATTAAATCAGAAGTTTGCCTTAATAGATAATATTTTTATTTATTAACTATCATATTTTTCTATT
This sequence comes from Hyperoplus lanceolatus, assembly GCA_026929865.2. Classification (NCBI taxonomy): domain Eukaryota; kingdom Metazoa; phylum Chordata; class Actinopteri; order Uranoscopiformes; family Ammodytidae; genus Hyperoplus; species Hyperoplus lanceolatus. The sequence continues at coordinate 35,255,755 of CM049401.1, forward strand.
TTTTATTTTATTGACACGTAACATTTTGATTTTTTTGTAGTATTTATTTGTGTAAATATTCTATAATTATAATACAGAAATCAATTCCTGTAATTTTGTCATCTGCTATAAGGATGACATATGCTGTGGTTTGGGAAAAGATGTAACTTTGTTTCAGTGAAGTGAAATTATTGGCCTGCATTAAACAAAGAAAACTACTCAGGAAAAGATGAAACTACTAAAATCTTGTTAAGAACTGTCCAACGCATTATGAAAAGCCTGGAGAGATAGTAGTGAACTTTCATCTTTGAAGAAATGTGGTCGGGAAAAAAAAATAATGTTCATGATGGAAGATCACTTAAAATAAATACAATTATTTGGTTGTATCAACATTTTAAATATCAACAATAGAACTCTTGGCTATGTTCAATATTGAACTTGAGAGCATATCATCAGAGGGGTGTTTCAGGTAGCTGTTTTTTTTTTTTTTCCAAAGGTTTTTTTATTAAATCACAAAGTACTATCATGCAGCTGCAATACAATGGATTATTAATTTTTTTCCCCCTTTTTTCCCTCCCGCACATACCCCACCCATATCCCACCCAATCACAAACAGTCCTGCATCAGAAACACAAACACACACAAGAAACAAAAACAAACAACCAATATGAAAAAAAAAAAAAAAATATATATATATATATATATATATATATATATATTAAAAAAAAAAAAAAAAAAAAAAAAAAAAAAATTATATCAAATAAAAAAGGGGAGGGGGTAGCTACTCCTCAACCATTGTGGTCGGCTTCTCATAGTAGTCCAGGAAGGGGCGCCACATTCTATAAAATTTAGTCTCAGATTCATGGGCAGTGCAACGAATTTTCTCCAGATTCATACATGACATAATGTCTCTAAGCCAATGAGAGTGGGAGGGAGGGGCAGGATCTTTCCCTTTGAACAAGATAGCTCTACGAGCAAGCAAAGAGATAAAGGCCAGTACCTTTAGCTTCACCTTAGGCAAGCCTGAATTGGGAGCTATGCCAAAAATAGCAGTAAAAGGGTTCGGCTCGATTTGATGTTGAAGTACTTCAGACATAGTTTGAAAAACTGATGTCCAGAACCCACTCAAGGTGGGACATAGCCAGTACATGTGAAAGAGTGATGCCGGTGCGCTCTTACAGCTATCACAGGTCGGGTCTACATCGGGGAACATACGAGCTAGTTTAGTTTTAGATATGTGGATACGATGTACTACTTTAAATTGCACAAGAGCGTGTCGGGCGCACATGGAGGTAGAGTGTATCCGATCCAGGACTGGTTTTGAGGCAACGCAGAGTTTGTTCGCTCTGAGTTAGTGGAAACTCTGGGTCAGTTTCAGCGCAACCGAGAGTCAGTTACTGCGGCAACATACGCCATGGGTCTAACCTGCTCAGGAGGTGGTTAGACCTACCTTGAGTTTGTTTTCACTTTACGCTGCAGCTCCGACTGAAGAAAGAGTGTCACTGTCACACGCGTGACTGTACAGTTTGAAGCAAAATCACTCCATAGAAATCTCCATCGGGATGTTTTGATCATTTCCTGATGATTTTACGTTTGACCGATCATTTATCTGATCAGTAGCCTTGTTCTCAGCCCTTGGTCCGTTCATATAGGCGGCCCCCTTACACATCGTGACATGCTCTACATTCAGATTAATAAACCTATTAGTATTGTATGCTTTTTAAGGTGTGTGCCACTGAACAGATTTATGTCAGGTGGATTCATGTAACGCTGCGGCTGCACGCGATCGTTACTGTTCACTTGTGCGATCCTAAAGTCGCAGACGAGCCTCGTTAAATAGCCTAATATGAATATAAAAATTATACAATCATTTAAACTGTGATCACTTGAGGAAAATGGATCTGGTAATAAATAAATCAGGCTCTTCAATGGAAACTGTCACCTAATGTGTCTGACGCAATGTATTTCACTCCCCATTTAAAAGAAGCGACAGTCTGTTACTGCACAGTATTAGGCTATAGCTTGCCAACATATTATACAGCGAATATAAAACACTGTCAGCAATGCTGTGCCGCGCCAGCTTAATACTTTACTGCTGATATGCGTAACTTTTAAAATAGACTATGGCTTATCAAACGGAAGCGAAATTATTCTCTTGACAAAAAATGTTTTCTCTGTTTTTTTCTGAATTGCAGAGGAGATTAGATCAGAGTTACTAGACAATATCCCCGTTAATTGTTCTCCATACCATAAACTCATTCGTTAATATTTCTAACTCTAGTGGGAGGAGCGGAGATTTTTTTTCTTTTCTTTTTTGAGAAGTGGAGAAGTGGGAGGATCAATCATTTGTTTCTTCTGTTTCCATGGTGAATCATGTTATCAGCGATCCATTGACGATGGCTTTTACGCACACGCTCCACCCAGAGTGAACACGCTCAGAGTTGATTAATCCAACGCTGATCCACAGTTCTGAAACCGAAAACCCAGGGTTGATAAGCAACTCTGGATTTTCGATTAAACTCAAAGTATGTAAAACTAGCTACCTGAAACACCCTTCTGGGGTTGTTTCAGTTGGTCAGGCCTAGGTTCTAAGCAACGTTATGTGCCAAATAAAGCGTATCAAAATGTGTTACAGCGAATATGTGCTGTAATCAAAGCTAAAGATGGTCCAACAAGATATTTGAGTGTGTGAAGTTTTATTAGGCCGGGCAGTGATCCTATTGAAGCAAACTGTTGGTTTTCATTCAAGTCACTCACATTATTCAAACTGTAATGAGTAAAAGTTTGTAATCTGTTTATTGGTGTTTGATGCTGGTGTTTTTACTCTGTTTGCTCTGATAGACAGTGTACGTTTGTGTTTTGAGATGTGTGTGACAGTGTGTTGCTTGGAATGAGTTTTGCAGGTGTTGTGAACTGTTCAGCTCAGGTGACTATTGGTAAAGCAGACAGTGTTGCACATGTCGCTCCACTTGTGCCCACTGTCATTCAGCTATCGTAAACAAATAAATCTTTAAAACAATATATGTATTAAAACATTTTTAAACTCTACAAATTATTTACAAATTATATGTTGTGTTATAACTATTCTCAAATGCAGTTAATATTATTTTCATAGGTATTATTGATTTAGCTAGGTATTTATCATCCATGATGGAGTGTGAATATCATTCCATCCTAACCAACAGGGAACTTCTGTCAATTAGTGCCAACTAAACGGGGACTCCTGTCATTCCATACAATTTAGGACTGCAGGTAGGGTAAATATGTATAACATAGCACCATGCTGCTACAATCACAGACTGGTTTTCTGCCCTAAACTACCTCCATACAGTGAACTTAAAGTACATGTTGGGAGGGAATTTTCAGTCTTTAGTATGGTTAATATTTATGGTAGAGATGTATAGTTAATTTATGCCTGTCTTGTGTATTTGTCTATATCTCAGACACTAGGTCAGCCTGATAGACTGTTAGGAGACACTTAAGTCAGTTGTATAGATACAGTCTCATCTCTTTAGACTCCAGAATGTTATGGTTCACCGTGTTCAGCTCTGAACCAAAACATTGGTACGCTTGGTGCCCGAGCCGGGGAGGTGTTAGAGATAGCACAAGGTTAATACACAGCTCTCAGGAAGTGTCTGTCAGAATTGAAGTGCAAGTCACGAGAGTTGCAGTCCGGTTCTCCTTGGCCAAGCCTGTAATAAATATTGCTTCATAATTCATCCAAGTCTCCTGAAATATTCTTCCACCTGAGTTGACCTCCAACCTTGAAAGAACTTCCATCACAAATAATTTGTGATGGAAGTTCTTCCTAATTTTGATGTTTCTAAACCCATGTTAGTAGGGTGTAAAATGTTTTACCTTTGCTGCGCCAACTGCAATAACAACAGCATTGTAAACAACCACAGTGTAAGCCATATGTTTAGAGATGTATACAAAATGCTATGTTGCATATTCAGGAAGAGGCGAGGTGGGAATCATCACAGTATACCCACTACACAAAACTAGACTACACCTCTAATGTATTCCATAGTGTGTATTACATATTGTTAAAAATCACAGCAACCAGCAACAGATACTTGCTGTCAGCAGACTAAATATAACATGTTAATCTCTACGAATCATGTTCAAATTATATGTTGTGTTATAACTATTCTCAAATTCAGTTGAGATTATTTTCATAGGTATTAATGATCTGCCAACTTTTTTTACATCCATGATGGAGTGTGAATATCATTCCATCCTAACCAACAGGGAACTTGTGTCAATTAGTGCCAACTAAACGGGGACTCCTGTCATTCCATACAATTTAGGACTGCAGGTATAGTCAATATGTATAAC
>CM049401.1:35290071-35302571 GCA_026929865.2 Hyperoplus lanceolatus
CGGACAGAGTGTCAAAAACATATAATTTGTTAACAGGATTATCTGATCATAATATGATCCTAATAATTAGGAAACTCAATAAAAAACGCCTTCAGAGACTTTCCTTCAAACAGAATCATAAGTATGTGCCAACAGGAATTCCTAAACAAAAAGTCAATCAATTTGAACATGAATTACAACATCTAAATTGGGATAATGTCTTGCAAACTAGTGACGCAGACAAATGTTGTGATATTCTTACAAATACTCTGGCAGATGTAATCCAGAAGCTCACTTGCCCTCTCAACTTGAAGCATAAACAAAATCTGCCATGGATAAATAATGACATTAATCAGCTGATGAAGAAGCAGGATCATGCATTAAAAAAAATCATTGTCCACAAAATGACATACAGATACCCTTGTCTATAAGGGTCTACGAAACCGGATTGTAACTGAATTAAGAAAGGCCAAAACAAATTATTTCATGCAACTAATAAAAAAATCAGCTGGGAACAGTTCATGCCTCTGGAAACATATCAATACACTTCTAAATCGTAAGTCAAAGAACCATGCAGAAATAAAGGAACTTAGTATTAAAGGAATAATTTCCACTAATATCAAGGACATAGTTGATGAATTAAACACATACTTCATACAATCAGTAGATGAACTTACATCAAACTTCCAAAAAACTCTTACCACAGATGAACCCAACGTAGATGCTCAACGATTACAGAACTTAAATAACATAACTAATGATAAGACTTCTTATTTCAACATCAAACCAACTGACCATACAAACATTCTAAAAATCATAATGAATTTAAACAACTCAAAGGCAAAAGATACATTTGGAATTGATGTTTTATTTTTGAAAAAAATATAGTGCCATTTTGATAAGCCCATTACTTCATCTAATAAATCAGTCCATTAAAGAAGGGAAATTTCCACAAAGTTTTAAAATGTCTATTATTACCCCAATTTATAAATCTGGTGCATTAACTGATGCCAGTAATTATAGACCGATATCAATTCTCCCAGCAATGTCAAAAGTACTTGAAAAGGTTATCGCTAATCAACTAAAGACCTACCTTGAAAACAATCAGTTTTATCATTCTAAGCAATTTGGATTTTCGCAAAAAAATATTCAGCTGAGATGGCACTGTGCCACTTCATTGACAGAATGAAATGTTCCCTTGACAATGGAAATGTGGTTGGAGCAGTGTTTTTGGACTTGAAGAAAGCCTTTGACACTGTAAGTCATGACATACTTGTCAGTAAACTAAGACATGAATTTAATTTTTCTGCTCTTGCTGTCAGTTGGCTAAGCTCATATTTGAATTATCGACAACAGTGTGTTCGCTTACAGAATGTGAAAACATCTCCTCTGAACAGTAAGACTGGTCTGCCACAGGGATCAGTTTTAGGTCCTATTCTTTTTTGCTTATACATAAATGATTTACCTAACATTTGCACAGACACCGAATGGCAGATGTATACTGATGATACAGTGTTTTATGTTTCAGCAAAGAATCCCTGTCAAGCTTCAGAGATCTTAAGCAGACAGATGGTTACTGTTTCAGAATGGCTACAAAGGAATCACGTAACACTTAATCACACAAAAACAGTATCAATGTGCTTCTCAATAATTTCATTTCATTTCATTTAACTTTTATTTATCCTCGAGAGATCAATTGAGGGGTGACCCTCATTTTCAATGATGTCGAGTCAAAACAAATTCAAAACAACAATACATACAAAATATTCAATGCAAATACATCAAATACACAAGTGAAGAGAAGAGAAAAAAAAAACAATTGAAACATTTACAAAGTGGTGAAGAGTGGCAGTAATTAAAAGGAATAAAATACAATATAGCCTAATTAAAACAGTTACAAGTAGAGTTTGGCAGATCCAGGATAGTCTGTTTAAATTGGCCAAAGGATATGAATGTATTTAGTTTAATTTGTTGCTGTAAGTTGTTCCAGGAGTCGGGGGCACTGAAGCTAAAAGCTGTCTTTCCCAGCTCAGACCGGGCTTGTGGGACATAAAGCATAAGCATGTCAGTGGAGCGGGTTTGATAAAGCCCATCTGAAATGTGCAACATTTCAGTTAAATAACGTGGAAGCTAAGAAAGAAAGTCCTAGAGAAATTTGACATCACTATAGATAGTAAAGAAATTGAGGTGGTAAATGAGTTTAAATATCTTGGTATAACTCTAGATCCTCAACTTCAGTTTGACTCACATATAAAGAAGCTATCTAAAACTGTAAAAACTAGTCTGAACTGCTTTAGACTTATCAGGTCATGCCTCTCCTTTAAGGCATCTCATAGCATCTGCATGCCATGGTTTTTTCACATCTATCCTATTGCATCACTGCCTGGGGCCAGGCCACTGAGTCAGCTACTAGACCTCTATTCTCACTCTATAAACAAGCTTTAAAAATGTTAGACCAGAAGCCACAGAAATGGCACCATTGTAAAATTATTGAGAAATACAATTTGTTGACTTTTTCCAACTTTATAAAATTCTGTTCCTTGAAAGTTGTTTTTAAGTGCTTAAATGGGCTGGCCCCACAAGCAATGTCTCAGATATTTAAAAAGACTGACAACTGCCGGACAATGACAAGGAGTATAACCAAACAAAACTGTAAAGTTCGAAGATGCAGGACAACATTTGGCCAATTATCTCTCTCAGTGCAAGGTACACACCTATGGAATTCTCTACCATCAGAGATTAAATCCCAAACAGAACTAAAGAGTTTTAGTGTGAAAGTTAAACAGTGGCTCAAGCAGCAGCAGAAATGTGAACATTAACGTCTCTCAGGTTATTTTAATAGAGCACTTTACTAATGTTTAATGCTAAATGTAATTGTGTTTTAATCTGAAATGTAAAACTACAGCTGTGTGTATTGACTCATGGTACCTATTAATTGTATTATTCACTGTATCTCTATCTCTGCATTTATTGTATTTAGTGTCTTTGATTGTATTTTAAAGCCTGACCCAGGGACAAAGACTGCAAATTAGCTGAAGCTAGACGTCTTATATGCATCACATTTCCCCATTTTTTGTGGCAATGTTGTATGTATTGTCCCTGTCAAATAAACATTAAAATAAAATAAAATAAATTCTTTACACTGATGGTCTTGTTTGCTGTTACATGTAATTTATGATCATCCGAGGAAAAATTTGACTGTTTCAGAAATATTTAAAAGTTCCTCGTGGCTACTTTAAGATTATTATTTGGCATTTTGTTTGCTTTTATTAGATAGTTTGAGAGAGGGATGAAATGGGTAAGAGAGGGGAATGACATGCAGAGAACGACCCGGGCTGGATTCTAACCCGGGTCTGCTGTGAAGAGGACTGAGATTCTATGGACACACACACACACACCACGAGATATCATTATCTTCAAAAAGTCTTAAGTTTAAATGAGTGGATAAGGTTGCCCCCCCCCTTTCTTTACATACCAGTTTACAGAGCCTAGGCTGTGTATAAACATTTCAGAATCCACCTTTAAGTAGTTTCATTCTTCTCCCTGCCTGATCAATAGAAGTCTCCTGGGAGCTGCTTTATAACAACAGAGAGATTGATGGATATGACCGATGTTCTAATTTAGGAAAATGCCCCCGTTTAACAGACACATTACCGGCTTTTAATTTGCCTTAGCATCAAAACCTAATTCATCGATCGCTCCGAGGGGTTCTCAAATCTCTCCGTGTGTGTGTGTGTGAGAGAGAGTGTGTGAGAGTGTGTGTGTGTGTGGTTGTGTGTGTGTGTGCGTGCGTGCGTGTGCGTGCGTGTGTGTGTGTGTGAGTATTTCTGTCTTTGGCCCAAAGCAAATCTACTTTTTCCAGGCCGAGAAAAACGTAAGGACACATTAATATTCAGCGCTTTGAGAATACTAAACAAAAACCCAGTGTTAATACACAGCCTAGGCTCTGTAAACAGGCAGAGAGGCGGTCAAAAGAAGCAAGCAGAACATGTAGAAATTCCTAAACAAGTTCAGCTTTTTTCAAGTCAAAAACATTACATTTAAAGCTATATTGCGTAACAAACTCAGTAATTACAACAACACTGTCGGTGCATCGCCATCTACATGAGGTAAGGCCTTCAGTGATGGCACATGGCTTTTATACCTTCTGCTGTACGTCCAGGTTTTTTTTCTTAGCAGTAGAATCAACAACTGAAACATTTCTTGGGCTCTTCTGGAGGATTTTTCTGAGCTCCTGCACCAGTATCGGCGGTGTGCACACACACACAGACACACACACACACACACACACACACACACACACACACACACACACACACACACACACACACACACATTAATAATGATTACAGTGACATTTTCAGAAGGTGACGACATTTTATCTAGTCGGGCTTTTAGAGGTACAGTATGTCAATATTCTCTCTATTATGATCAAACTAATTGTGTGTGTGTGTGTGTGTGTGTGTGTGTGTGTGTGTGTGTTTGTGTGCTTGCGTGTGTGTATATGTATGTGCCTGCAAATGTGTGTGTGTATCTTTGTGTGTGTGCCGTGGAGAATATCCCTTCAGTGTGTGTGTGTGTGTGTGTGTGTGTGTGTGTGTGTGTGTGTGTGTGTATATATATATGTGTGTGTGCTGTGTATTAGTTTCTGTGTGTGCGCGTTTTTGTGCCTGCATTGTGTGTGTGTGTGTGTGTTTCTGTGTGTGTATATGTATGTGTCTGCGTACATGTGTGTGTGTGTGTGTGTGTGTGTGTGTGTGTGTGTGTGTGTGTGTGTGTGTGTGTGTGCATGTGTGTTCATTTCTGCATGTGCGTGTGTGCCTGCCTTCAAGTGTGTGTGTGTGTGTGTGTGTGTGTGTGTGTGTGTGTGTGAACATCAGAAGGTCAGCAGTTTATTCTATTGTCTGAAATGTCAAACGGACACATTGACTGCTCCTGTGTCTCTCTCCATGGAAAACCTTCACATATAAACCTGTTTCACACTCCAGAGCCTCTTAAAGCGACAGTGCGTAACTTTATCATATAAATTAATGTACAGCAGGTTAATTTCAAGTTGCTAGCTTTGGTGTGCCCCTTCATTACCATACCCTTTGTTTATATACACGTTTACGGAGCCTATGCTGTGTATTAACACTGCGTTTCACATGCAGTACAGTACGGACAGGTAGCAGATCATGAGGAGATATTTAAGGATTTTGACAAAAAGTGATTTTGCAAAAAGCGTTCTCCAGAATCACTGACTACACCTTAAAGGAATACTTAACCCATACGGAACAGACGTTCTATCATTATAAAATCACTATTATAATATAATGAATGAGGTTTTTCTTCCCTAAGTCTTCCCTCATTCATCCCTTGGTCCAGCTGTCCTGTTAATCCTGACCCTACATTTGCCTAGTTGTGATGTCACTACTGGGCAAAATGTAAGTTAGACAGTGGGACCATAAAACACTCTTTCTGCCTTTTCTCAGGCTAGGATGAACCGATTTCTAAAATGTTTTACTCATTCACACTACATAGGATCTCAGAGTTCAATACACCTTCATATTCCCACCAGTGAAGAAGGTCTTTAATATGAAAGGAACAACAGGAGGGGTTAGAGTCAATATCAGATCAGTCAGACATTCCCTTTCTGGATTTGCTGAAGTCTGTGAGAGCGTGAGACTAAAACCTCTGATAGAAAAGACTAAAGGCTCCAATAATCAATGTATTGATCAGCCTGTACTTCTACATCTGTACGGGGGGGGGGGGCAATCTAACCACTACACCACAAACCCCCCCATAGAGGCTCAGTCCTCTTCCCAGCAGACACACTGTCAATAAAGTTTATATACATTTGCCTGGCACCGCACCCCTACCTACTTCAGCTCAAGTTTCATTTCCCTTCAGTAGTCAGTCTGGGTCTGCGGTATATTTTATATTTTTTATAGTCCGCGGGTTTTTCTCAGCCAGATTCTCGGCTGTCCAATCAGCGAACAGAGTGAGGGGCTGAGAACAATGACGTTGAGACATTCAGACAAGTTGCCAGATTTTTTTTAAATTTCTCTTGCACTGATCGCGGTGTTTTCTTCAATCTTGCATCACTAGAAACTGTTCTGTACTGGATATATTTGTCTTGAGATTTCCTCATAGCATCTCAAGTTCACACAGTCTGAGCCATTATATCAGAGGCAAGGCAAGTTTATTTATATAGCACAATTCAGACACAATTCAGGCCACTCAAAGTGCTTCATGGGGTCACAAAATACACAGAGGAAGATGGACACCTGCCAATGTCAATGTCCAAACCATAAAGAAGTTAATAGCTGAACCATTATAGACAAAAACATTTCGAATTTCAAATGTGTGACTTAACTTCAGTTACCCAACAGAAGGTTTTGGCGATCAGTCTCACAACAGACTACATTGTGATATACTTAAAGGTGCAGTGCGTAACTCTGGGTGTGTCAGAGAAGTGAAACATTTTCTAAGGAATATTCTCATAAGTGAATAAACAAACTTTCCTCACAGGGAAAATGTGATCCCTGGAACACTGTTTGAAGTTAGAAAGCTTCCTGAAAAGTTACTATTTCACTGTTGTTGTTTACGGCAGCAGGGCCCACAGTTTGGTTTACAAACATATTCTAGTCTTACGTTTGGTTCCAGGTTCCTCAAAATAATTTGATTTATGATGATAGAATTATTCAATACTAAGAATGACATGTAGAGAAATATGTTTAGTAAATTAACTGCAGGCTCTGTGAATGTAAACAAACCCCCTCCTCTGAAACTACACACTGCAACTTTAAGTCACTCTCACAGACTCCCAAAATATTTTTTTAATGTGTTTCTATCACATGTACAAACTCGTTAAGAAGTCCAAAGTTCAGATGCTCTACCAAAGCTCCGGCCCTCATGATACAAAGGTTTTTATTGTTATATTGACGCAGTGAGTGAAAGACGATATGTTTCAACCTCAGACTGAAAGCTTAGAGGACAGCTAACGGAGGGAACCCTGGAATACGACCACTTCAACCGGCTGCTGAATCTACAAACTGAATGACTGTTTGACGAGGACAAAGGCAGGAGAAGAGAGTGAGAGATTAGACAGGCAGACAGACAGGCAGGCAGGCAGGCAGGCAGGCAGGCAGGCAGGCAGACAGACAGATAGACAGACAGATAGATAGATAGATAGATAGATAGATAGATAGATAGATAGATAGATAGATAGATAGATAGATAGATAGATAGATAGATAGATAGATAGATAGATAGATAGATAGATAGATAGATAGATAGATAGATAGATAGATAGATACTTAATTCAAGTATTCAGTAGCTCACATAGTCAGTCAACAGACAGTCAAGCTGCACTCAGAGACTAAATGGCTTCCAGGTTGGAGGAAGACCTCTGCTGTCCGGTCTGCCAGGATATCTTCAAAGATCCTGTTCTTCTGTCATGTAGCCACAGCTTCTGTAAAGCCTGTCTGCAGAGCTGGTGGAAAGAGAAACCAAACAAAGAGTGTCCGGTTTGTAAGAGAAGATCTTCAAAGGAACGCCCACCTCCGGACTTTGCTTTAAAGGAGAAGTGTGAGGCCTTCGTACAAAAGAGAGATCAGAAAACTTCCGAGGCTCTCTGCAGTGTGCACTCTGAGAAACTCAATGTATTCTGTCTGGACCATCAGCAGCCAGTTTGTGCCGTTTGCAAAGATTCAGAGAAACATGGCGGCCACAGATGCGTTCCAATCAATGAAGCTGTAGAACAACACAAGAAGGAACTTGAGGATACGCTGGAGCCCTTGAAGGAGAAGTTAACGCTCTTTGAAGAAGTTAAGGAGAAGTCTGAACAAACAGCACAACATGTGAAGGTTATTTACATTATTTATGAATTTTTCTTTGTCGTATTTACTTGTGATGGTGCATATGAGCGTATACACTTGAATGTAGTAGAATGTACGGGGAAATGAATATGTATATTATGTATATCTGTGAGTGTATTTATGGTTTATAATCTCATGATGAAATCGCTTCAAAATGGAGGCCAATACATGATTATTAATTATTGAACCCTTATCAAAGGTAGTATTAAATGAATATATACTTCTTACTGCTTCTTTTGGGACATGTTTATTTGGTTAAATATTTTGTTGGTTCATTCAACCTTGTTCTTTTTATTATTATTTTTTAATCTTTCTTTTCTCTTTTATTTATTTTTTTCTCACAAACCTAAACCAAAGGTCCAGGCCCGACGCACAGAGACGCAGATCAAGGATCAGTTTAAGAAGCTTCACCAGTTTCTGGAAGTGGAAGAGGTGGTCAGGATGGCTGCACTGAGGGAGGAAGAGGAGCAGAGGAGTCAGATGATGAAGGAGAAGATGGAGGCTCTGAGCAGAGAGATAGCAGCTCTTTCAGACACAGTCAGAGCCACAGAGGAGCAGCTGAAAGCTGAAGACGTCTCATTCCTGCTCAACTACAAGGCTGCAGTGGACAGAGTCCAGCAACACCCCCTGCCAGATGATCCACAGCTGCTCTCAGGAGCTCTGATAGACGAGGCCAAACACCTGGGCAACCTGACCTTCAACATCTGGAACAAGATGAAGGACATGGTCTCCTACACTCCTCTGGTTCTGGACCCAAACACTGCAAATCCAGATCTCACTCTGTCTGAAGATCTGACCAGTGTGAGATTCGGACAGAAACAGAATCTTCCGGAGAACCCTGAAAGGTCTGATTACTACTTCACTGTTGTGGGCTCCGAGGGCTTTAACTCAGGGACTCACAGCTGGGATGTGGAGGTTGGGGACAGTAAGAAATGGGCCCTGGGTGTGCTGGCAGAGTCGACCAGCACAAGAGGATGCAAATGGTCTGGAATATGGAGGATTCAGCTTTTGAGTAACGATTACAAAGCGGTCTCGACGGCCCATCCGCCCGTGGTTGTCCTTATGGAGAAGAAGCTCAAGAGGATCAGAGTGGATCTGGACTGGGACAATGGCATTCTGTCGTTTTCTGATCTTGATATCAACAAACGTATACACACCTTCTGCAGTAAGTTCACAGAAAAACTGTTCCCACACTTTGCCACTTGGGATAAAGTCCCCATGAAGATTCTACCTGTAAAGGTGTCTGTGAATGTAGCAACAACATAGTTAAAGGTGCTACGAGGAACCTTTAAATATTTCTGACATTTTTCTTCTAATGATGAATTACATGTAACAGCAAACGAGACCATCAATGCAAAGAATGCTATTTTTATATAGTTTTTCGTAATACCTTTGTCATGGGTATACGCTCACCCAGGAACAACAGCTGGCGTGGTAAAAACACTACTTCTTTTGCTCAAAGTGGGTGCAAGAATCAACACAAATGAAAGTTCTTATATTTACAGAAATATCTGTATGATTTGGTTTGAAATGTTTTGTCAGGCCATCTTCTCCCTTTAGACTATGTCTGAATGATTACTGGAAATTAGCCAAAATTGTGAACTAAAAGTCAAAAGTATGAGATAAAAAGTTGTACATTTCAAAATTGATATTAAAAGTCCAAATTATGAGATAAGACATCATAACTTAGTTTAAAAAAATCTATATTAAGATGAAAGTAAAAATATAAGAATCATACTTTTTTTTAAAATATGAATCAAAAGTATATATAAAATAAAAAGTCAAAATCAAGATAAAATTGTGTCAAAATTGTGAGATATTTTAAAAATGTGTAAATAGAAAATACATTTACTGCAGATAACGCGTGTGAATGCTGATGCTGAAAAGCCGACGAAAAACTGAATTGCTGAAAGTTGAATGATTATGGAATATGAATGTGATTGAAAACTTTATGGTGATATAAAATAATTTGAAGGATGTCGAAGTCTGAATGAAGTCTGTAACTGAAAATTCTGTAACTTGATATTGAGATATATTCTAGAAATAAAACAATATAATTTTCCGTCCGTTTTGCGTCTGCATTGTGCTTATTGTGAGTGATTAAATCAGTGAAGTCCTGGATTGGTAGTGTGGTGCCTAGACCCTCAGCAATTTCAAGTTAATGTGAAAGTTTTGTTTTAGCTTTTAAATTGAAGGTAACGGTCTATAGAACAATTTGTGGTTCAAGTGTCAAGAAACCAGATAATGTTGTTGTCCATCTTCCAAAATGGCCACAATAGATATCATAATTTTTATTTAATTTTCATAAGAAAACTTTGTTTCTTGACAACAAAGCTTTCGCATCAACTTGAAATTAAGTCATTAAATTACCCATACGCAGAAATACAATATGATATTTTTTTCCTCATTTTCGTCCTCATTAGAATATGGATGTCTGCACCAAAATGAACGAGGATCCAACTAACTTCAGTTGAGATATTCTTCATTATTTCCATTCACAAAACTAACTGCCACAAGTTAAACAAAGTAAAAAAAATGTTTTTCCAAAATAATGAGTCTGTTGAGACAGTGATTATCATGTTTGCGGTTCTCCTATAACTTCATTTAAATAAACAGACTTATCTTTGCTTCAGTCACAAAGGAAGAACTCAACACTTCCCAATCTGAATTGTTCCCCAGTCAACTTACAGACATATTTTAATTTTTTTTTAAAGCAATTATTTTTTGTTTTGAAGTACTTTCTGCTCAGTGACTGACACACACAAAGCACAAATGAAAAGTGACACGAGACTGATTGTGTATTCATGAATGTGGCGTGTGTGTGTGTGTGTGTGTGTGTGTGTGTGTGGGCCTGTATATCACAAGCTACTGGCTGTCACTCTCAATCCACTCCTAATTCTGATGAAAACTATTTGGAATGTCAAATTAAAGATTAATTTATATTAATGATGGTGAGAAACCCATTCCTCTAAAGCTGTTGGATAGTAGGCAGGCTGTGTGGTCTTAAGGTGTGTGTGTGTGTGTGTGTGTGTGTGTGTGTGTGTGTGTGTGTGTGTGTGTCTACATGCATGTGTGTGTGTCTACGTGCATGTGTGTGTGTGTGTGTGTGTGTGTGTGTGTGTGTGTGTGGTGTGTGTTCTTGTGACGCACAGTAAAAGCTATTGATTGTTTTAAATGTTCAATATAGAAACGATTCATTATATTTTATGTAAATTAACCGTATGCACATAAACTGCAAACCGTGGATAGACGTACTTTTCACATTTGTGTGTGTGTGCGTGTGTGTGTGCGTGTGTGTGTGCGTGTGGGGTGTGTGTGTGTGTGTGCAGCCTCCTCCCTGCTGACTACAGATACTTGATGTTTCATTAAAGTGGCTCAGCGCTCAGTCTCTAACGGCCTATTAAGCTTTTCAGAAATCGTTTGTTTGGGTCGACTCCATTCAAGTGATCTCCATAAATCACTTCTCCATGCTTTCTGTAGCAGTTTGCACAAGTCTACATACTGCGTGTGTGTGTGTGTGTGTGTGTGTGTGTGTGTGTGTGTGTGTGTGTGTGTGTGTGTGTGTGTGTGTGTGTGTGTGTGAAATGAAGTCTACACACTGCAGGTGAATAGGGTTTACATTTTTTAATTATTTTTTTAAGATATTTTTTGGGCCTTTTTCTTTTATGCTTTATTGATAGTGTTACTGACATTAAAAATATTATTTATTGTATTGCATTTATTTTTCAGAAATGTTTGATTCAACTAATTATGTGAACATTTGCATCTCTTTGAAATTCAAAAATCTAAATGTTGGATAAAGCCATCTAGAGTTAAAGTGCTTTATTTAATTTTTACAACATTTCATTGTCCAAAGTTTTTACAAAACAGATATTGGATACAGACTTTTTTTCATTTTACAAATAATAATAATAATAATAATAATAATAATAATAATAATAATAATAATAATAATAATAATAATAATAATAATAATAATAATACTACTACTACTACTACTACTACTACTACTACTACTACTAATAATAATAATAATAATAATAATAATAATAATAATAATAATAATAATAATAATACTACTACTACTACTACTACTACTACTACTACTACTAATAATAATAATAATAATAATAATAATAATAATAATAATAATGCATTTAATTTATAGGTGCCTTTCAAGACACCCAAGGACACCTTTACAGAGCATAACATCGTCATAAAATCATAAAAACAAGACATTGTGGAAAAAACAAAACAACAAAACATAACTAACAAACAATCAATCAAGACAGTGACCAGTTATACTTTGTGTGCAAGTTTGAAGAGGTGAGTTTTGAGTTGTGACTTTCGGCATGTTTTGAAGTAGAAAATGTCTCATAAATCAGACAATGAACAACATATGAACAAAGCCTTCTGTAATAACCTTGAGAATAGTGCTGAGAATGATTATGGAAAGACGACTGAAACAATTCAGAATACGAAATATGAGATTATCAACGGACTGCTGCTGTTTCAAATATGAGGATTGTGATGGTCCACATGCGATTCACACACACACACACACACACACACACACACACACACACACACACACACACACACACACACACACACACACACACACACACACACAAATGAAGGACAAATAGGATATTCAGACTC
>CM049401.1:35307571-35342571 GCA_026929865.2 Hyperoplus lanceolatus
CAGTATGTCATGTGCTTTTTATTTTTCTTATTTTGTGGAATAATTTGAAATATCATGTTTTTGCCCCATGCTTTTCTTTTTGTTTTGTTTTTCTGATACGTCTGAAATAAATGTTTTCAATCCAATAATTCAATACAAAAAAAAAACCCATCAAAACCTAAAGATATTCAATCCATTCTTCCAATACAGAAAGAGTCACGGACAGGTGTTGGTGGCACAAATCAAATCTGAAAATCTATCACCATAATATTATATTATATTACATTATATATCAAACTCTCCATATATATTCAGGTTGTGCTTTTCAATCTACTCACACAGTTTCATATCACATGTGAACATGCTTTAGAGTAGGACAGTCCCACCGGCAGTCAGGAGCATCTATTTACAGACCCAGTGGGAGGCACAGATCCACTGTTGAACCGAAAATATGTCACCGTCACTTGAATAAGGAAGTAGCAACGTCCAACAATAATAACAAGACCGCAGACCGATTACCCGGTTTTTGTTATTTATATTGTTTTGGCGATTAAGGTTCAGGCATCACAGCTAGGTGGTTAGGATTAGGCTAAGGGGACAGGGATAGGGATAGGGATAGGGGGTTAGGGTTAGGGTAAGGGACAGGGATAGGGATAGGGTTAGGGTTAGGGTAAGGGACAGGGATAGGGTTAGAGGGTTAGGGTAAGGGACAGGGATAGGGTTAGAGGGTTAGGGTAAGGAGACAGGGATAGGGTTAGAGGGTTAGGGTAAGGGGACAGGGATAGGGTTAGAGAGTTAGAGGGTTAGGGTAAGGGGACAGGGATAGGGTTAGGGTTAGGGTTAGGGTAAGGGGACAGGAATAGGGTTAGGGTTAGGGTAAGGGGACAGGAATAGGGTTAGAGGGTTAGGGTAAGGGGACAGGGATAGGGTTAGAGGGTTAGAGGGTTAGGGTAAGGGGACAGGGATAGGGTTAGAGGGTTAGAGGGTTAGGGTAAGGGGACACGGATAGGGTTAGAGGGTTAGGGTAAGGGGACACGGATAGGGTTAGAGGGTTAGGGTAAGGGGACAGGGATAGGGTTAGAGGGTTAGGGTAAGGGGACAGGGATAGGGTTAGAGGGTTAGGGTAAGGGACAGGGATAGGGTTAGAGGGTTAGGGTAAGGGGACAGGGATAGGGTTAGAGGGTTAGGGTAAGGGGACAGGGATAGGGTTAGAGGGTTAGAGGGTTAGGGTAAGGGGACAGGGATAGGGTTAGGGTTAGGGTAAGGGGACAGGAATAGGGTTAGGGTTAGGGTAGGGGACAGGAATAGGGTTAGGAGGGTTAGGGTTAGGGTAAGGGGAAGGAATAGGGTTAGAGGGGTTAGGGGTTAGGGTAAGGGGACAGGGATAGGGTTAGAGGGTTAGGGTAAGGGGAAGGGATAGGGTTAGAGGGTTAGGGTAGGGGAAGGGATAGGGTTAGAGGGTTAGGGTAAGGGGACAGGGATAGGGTTAGAGGGTTAGAGGGTTAGGGTAAGGGGACAGGGATAGGGTTAGAGGGTTAGAGGGTTAGGGTAAGGGGACAGGGATAGGGTTAGAGGGTTAGAGGGTTAGGGTAAGGGGACACGGATAGGGTTAGAGGGTTAGGGTAAGGGGACAGGGATAGGGTTAGAGGGTTAGGGTAAGGGGACAGGGATAGGGTTAGAGGGTTAGGGTAAGGGGACACGGATAGGGTTAGAGGGTTAGGGTAAGGGACAGGGATAGGGTTAGAGGGTTAGGGTAAGGGGACAGGGATAGGGTTAGAGGGTTAGGGTTAGGGTAAGGGGACAGGGATAGGGTTAGAGGGTTAGGGTAAGGGGACAGGGATAGGATTAGAGGGTTAGGGTTAGGGTAAGGGGACAGGGATAGGGTTAGAGGGTTAGGGTAAGGGGACAGGGATAGGGTTAGAGGGTTAGGGTTAGGCTAAGGGGACACGGATAGGGTTAGAGGGTTAGGGTAAGGGGACAGGGATAGGGTTAGAGGGTTAGAGGGTTAGAGGGTTAGAGGGTTAGGGTAAGGGAACAGGGATAGGGTTAGAGGGTTAGGGTTAGGGGACAGGGATAGGGTTAGGGGGTTAGGGTTAGGGTAAGGGGACAGGGATAGGGTTAGAGGGTTAGGGTTAGGGTAAGGGAACAGGGATAGGGTTAGAGGGTTAGGGTTAGGGTAAGGGGACAGGGATAGGGTTAGGGTAAGGGAACAGGGATAGGGTTAGAGGGTTAGGGTTAGGGTAAGGGGACAGGGATAGGGTTAGAGGGTTAGGGTTAGGGTAAGGGGACAGGGATAGGTTATAACAATGAAGTTGATTATACTTAGGTGGCGGTAATGCAACTACTTAGGATGCAGACCGCCGTAAAACACCGAAAAAGAAGAAGAACCGTGACGTATTTCAGTTCCCCAAAGGGTCCGCAAATAGATGCCTCTCCCGGCAGTGGGCACATTGTAAACATAGTTATTATTATTATTATTATTTTTCTTACTCATATTATTCACTATAGCATCAAGCACACAGCACAGGGACCCAGCAGCCCATGCAAAACAACAGCTCATGCATCTGCCTCCAAGCCTTCAGGGGAACACAGTAGAGGATTCTATGGAACAGTGTCAGGACCAAAACAGAGAGAAAGGAAATAGAGGGGAGTTTTATGCGGGCTGCTCGTGGTGTAGTGGTTAGACCCCCCCCCCCCCCCCCTCCATAGATTCTCAGTCCGCTTCTACTGTCTATGGCGTCATTGAGCAGCTTGAAGGTACTGAAGGACCCCAAGTTTGGGTTTAGGTAAGGTTTTACCTATGTGTTATTGATCCAGGAAGTTCAAATCTGTTAATATCTTTGTCAAAACTGACAGGTTAATTCTCAACCTTTAGTCTTTTCTCTCGAAGTGCATACTTAAAAGATTAACTTTATAATGTTTTTTCCTCTCTCGTGACACTAATACACTAACACTCCTCCATGTTACACAGATGTATGTGAAGGCAGCTTGTTTGTTCATCTGACAGAGATTCAAAATGCTTTACGAACGTTTACGAAATTTTAGCAAAATCTCAACAAACTCTTATAAAAACAAAGCAGAAGGGGGTTGATACATTCCTTGACCAGCCCGTCATGCTGTTTACAGGGAAGCAGCGTCTGAATCTGTGTGTGTGTGTGTGTGTGTGTGTGTGTGTGTGTGTGTGTGTGTGTGTGTGTGTGTGTGTGTGTGTGTGTGTGTGTGTGCTTTTCACGTCCATTTAAAACATTCCTGAAGGAAACAATCAGCTCAGCCTGTGTAAGGCCCGGCATGCAAAACAGATGCTAAAGGTGCTACAGTTAGCATTTTATACATGGAACCTACAGCATGTCACCTGTAAGTCAAGATGTTGGCTACAGACATAAACTGCCACCATGTGAAACAGGCTGTAAGCTTTTAAGATGTGTTTAATATTTACAGGTCTAGTAGGCGAGTTACGGTGGCTGGTGAGTTAACTGTTTACATGCTAGCTTGACGGTAACATGCTGATGCTAGCCATTTAAATTGCTCAAAATGCTAGCTGATTATTTCGCAAACTGGTTAGCAAACTAGCGGGAATTGGTTGCTAACTGGACAAAAGTTATCACAGTTTCTGCCAAAGCTTGTATTGTACATCGTGTCCATTATTTGGTCTGTTTTTAAGTTTTTTAAACTTTCGTCTTTGCAAAAACTGTCTGGCTTTACTGTTCCACCATCTACCCAGGGGGCAAAGTGATTTTATGGACATGGAGCGTTGTAAAAGGTTGTTCACATCTAGGACCTTCCACGATCACAACCTGGGTGGACAACCTGGTCAACAAGCTGCTGGAAAGCTACAGCGGGCCAACATAGAGCAAATCAGAACCACTGTTTAAGTGAATGGGGTGAATGGGGATGGGTCAAAATCTAGATGTTGGAAGAAAACAAAGTAAATTTGTTTTTAAATTTTGAAAACAAAACAAGTGTCCAACTGCCTGAAGCCTTTCCTAATCACAGTTCAAATTTGATCAATAACCCATAGAAAATACATGTTTTACACAGTTACATTTCATGTGCCATGGACCAAAAGTGTCCTTTTGGAGTCTCCAGCTGGTATTTTAGGAAACGGCTAGACATTCCCTTGGAAAAAACAGTGTAAAAAATTCATTTTCTATGGATTATTGATCAAATTTGAACTGTGATTAGGAAAAGCTTCAGGCAGTTGGACACTTGATTTGTTTTCAAAATTTAAAAACAAATTGACTCTGCTTTTGTCCAACATCTACATTTTGGGGCTTTGCAGATATGCAAATGTGGACATCATTAGTAAGATATTGATGATTTTTCATATCTATTCAAACTTTTTGGAAAATACTGTTGTTGTTTTAATGTCAGTAAACAACTTGCAAAGTTTCATAATGATATCTAGAAGTTTAAAAAATTCCCTATTAGCCCACCCCCATTCACCCCCATTCGCTTAAACAGTGGTTCTGATTTGCTCTATGTCGGCCCGCTGTAACTTTCCAGCAGCTTGTTGACCAGATTGTCCACCCAGGTTGTGATCGTGGAAGGTCCTGGATATCATTTCTGGTGAACAACCTTTTACAACGCTCCATGTCTGTTTTTTTAAAAAAAGGGGTTTTGCCCCCAGGTATCAGCATATTTTATAATTATGGCAATTCTATTGAATTGAACAGATTTTGATGTGGATGCAGATGTGGATGTCCTTCGTGAATGCAGATGTGAGCAATCTATTACTGTTAAACCAACACATTGAAAATAGAAACTGAAACGTCAGCAACAATACTTTGGCAAAAGTAAAAAGTAATAATGTTACATAGCTACTGTGCTCTCACTGCCTGTTGTGTCTGTCATGGTATATACACGATTATGCACTATATGAAAAAAATTATAACTTTTTTTGCTGTATTTTTATGTATTTTGCTGCCTTTGCTGTTGACTTGCCTTACAATCCCATGCATTACAAGCATCACATTAAAATATAATGATATGAAGATAAATAAAGACATGGACTTTAATTTTCTTTCATGCCATAATTTGCCACAACGCCTCTTGGCACAGTGGACTGGAGGAGATCCTGAAATCCTCCTTTCAACTGAATCAAGAAATCAATTTTGAATCGGGAATTGCTTTTTCAATCGAGTCGTGGTATTCCAAAAAGATTCACAGCTCTAAAATCCCTCCCAATGTAAAAAGCAGAGTAGATTTCTGACAGGAAAAATCTAAAATGTACCAATTACATGGTAAAATGTCGCATGTAGCACCTTTAACATTTGCATCAAACAGAGGACAATAGACAGCAGACAGTATTTTGTCAGAACGGCCTGGAAGACTGGAAGGCGCGCGGCGTTTTGGGCTTGATGCCGTTGCTGTTGTAGTAATCCACCACCTGGTTTGGAACTTCAGCTAGCACGCTCTTAGCTAGCGCGGCCGGCGACGCCTAGGGACAGGAGAAAATACATCAAGTTAAAGGTGCTCCGAGGAACAAATCATCCGTCCTATTCAATATCCACACTTTGAACTGCTTCCCCCAGAGCAGAGCTTGGGAAGAAATATATAAGAAATATTTTTATTTGTATTAGTTGTGTTTTGTACACATTCACCCATTCACACACACATTCATGCACCAATAGCAGCAGCTACCACGCAGGGTGCAAGCTAACTATCAGGAGACATTTAGGGTCCAGTGTCTCTTCGCCCTAGCCTGGCTCCGCCCGCCTACCTACCTACTTCCACTCAAATTTAATTTTCCCTTCAGTTGTCTGTCTGGGGCTGGGGTGTATTAGTGGGATCTAGCTGAGGAAAATATCCGGCCGTCCAATCAGCGAACAGAGGAAGTGGCTGAGAACGATGACGTCAAAGTCGCGCTCCAGTTTCAGTTGAATGCTGCGTTCCTTTATACTCGGAACTCGGAGATTTCCGACTTGTTAGTTCCGAGTTCCGACCTGTCTGTGTTCCAGTGCATCTGCTCAGGAAAGTATGGACGCCTAAAACCTTTCTCATCCAAATAACTAAACATTAGGCTCTAACAAGTTACCTTTGCCAGGTACCGGTAGATCCATAGACTGCAAAATATGTAGTGAAGTCAGACATTTCCGAGTTCCCAGTACAACTGGAACGCACCGTCAGAAGCCGGCTCATGACATACGGCACGACCAAACGTTATGCGATTGGTTGGCTGATCCACAATGGCACTGGGCAAATCCAATAGTTTTAAACTTCAACAGACACCCGCCTCGAAGTGAGTGAATGTTTGCCAAATAGAGCGATTCTAGACCTTCTGTACAAATGACATGAAGTACGATGGTCTGGTTGGACCAGGCTATCTTCGCTCAGGGACACTTGGACATGTGGCGGGGAGATGGGGGATCGAACTGCAACTTCAATCTAGTTGACGACCGCCCTACCCACCTCGCTACAGCCGATGATTATACTTCAACGTTGGCTAAACTGTTTAATGACTAAATCTTTCAGGTTAAATTATTTATTGTTAAATTATTACATTATAGTACAGGCCAAATCATTGAATTATTAAAATGTTGGTGTCGCCTCCACTGTTTATTGCATTGTGAAATTAATGTTAGCATCGGCTATGTTGTTCATAACATTGTTAATTATTAATTGCCAATATATCAGCTCCTCTCTCTCTCTCTTGCATGTTTTTTTTTTTTACATTTAAATTGCTATTCTATCATTGTTGCAAATGTTTGTGGAACATTAGAAGACATTTTTCAACATTGTGGACAATAAAATGTACCATAAACGTTATTACCTTATAAAATAATCATACTGTACGGTGCATATACATTTCCAAACATACACAAGCTGCACGTTAAAGTTATAATGTCTATTGAAACGTCTGTTGGCATTACAATTATGCCTATTCCAGGGTGCTCCGGTGGTGTAGTGGATAGAGTGTGATATTTCGGAAAAAAATGTAACACAAAAAATAATTGTTTTAATGTCAGTAATCAACTGGCAAAGTTTCATGATGATATCCATAAGTTAACAATCTTTACTCTATTCCCCTGCAGTGTCTGGCCTTAAATTGAATTTGACTCCTAGGGTGGAATCTTTGGACAGCAGCTGTGTCCGTGAGAGCAAAAAAAAATAGTCTCGATTTTGGGCCAAAGACAGAAGGTCCCATTAATCATTAGAGATTGAACCCACAAGGTAAAACATAAATAAATAAAATATGTCCGGCACTTTTTAGATGAGTCCAAACCAGTAAGATGAATCACCATCGCAGTACTAACCTTCGCAGTGGTAGAAAATTAATTTGGGAGGGAATAAAAACTAATTCCACCTTAAAATTGGCCGGCAGATTGACTCTCAATCGTCCTTATTAAACGGTGAACAAGTAATCTCTTCAAGGATTTCACACTCTCTCATCCAACTCCACTTTTAATTTACTCTGATCCTCAATTTAAAACACCATTCCTCTTCTTGGCTTATTGCATTGCCATCCACAGTTATTCGACAGTATAGTCCGTCCGTCCATCCATCTATCCATCCATCCATCCATCCATCCATCCATCCATCCATCCATCCATCCATCCATCCATCCATCCATCCATCCATCTATCTATCTATCTATGTTGAAGCCTCTGTAAGCATGGTCTAGATCTTAATCTTATTGAAAATAAATCTTCATAAATATTAAATATATTATTCTTACTGTCTAGACCGTTTGACAGGACTCAGTGGGAGAAGTGGCACAAGTCATTGGTTTATGGATCTGCTGTGATTTTTTCCAAAATACTTATTGTGTCATAAGAACCAGAGCAAACTGGACTGCCTCATCTAAACTGAATTTCTGTAAGATTTATCAAACTTAAATGAAAATATCTTTAAGTTGGATTGATAAATATGTCTAACTCTTTTCAGATGCTTTACTATAATGAAACTAACTCCCTAGACAGACAGACAGACAGACAGACAGACAGACAGACAGACAGACAGACAGACAGACAGACAGACAGACTATCATGAAACCAACTCCCCACATGACATAGTTGGAAGGATTTTGTGGATTTTGGTTCATAGGGGTTTAAAGTTCACACAAGAAGTATGTACACAGACATTTTAATTTCCTATCAAGAGATTTGTCAAATTACCAGACCATCTGTTGCCCACATTTAGACGCACAACAGAGGCTGTGGAGAAATGACTGTGTTTGGAATAAGAGCTCATTTCACTGCTTTACTGCTAATGACTTATTCAACAACAAATTAAAATCAAAACATTGTAGAAAGATGAACACATCAAAAGTATGATGAAATGAAACTGAGGAAAGTCAACACTTTTTTTAAACCATAACTGTGATTATTGTTCCCTGTGATAGACTCACATGTTCATCCATCCATCCATCTGTCCACCCGTCCATCCATATCAGTCTGGCTTGTAGGATGCCCTAGAGTCCCCCCAGTAGCCATGAGGTAAACGGTACACAACATCTCTACCATTGTGTCCATGAGCAAGACACTTTACCCCAAACTGCTCCAGGGGCGCTGTACTATGGCTGTATCTATCTATATATCTATCAATCCATCCATTCCTCCTCCCTCCATATATGCTATGCTATCCCATAATACTCACATGTTTAAAGTTCTTGAAGGGGACAAACTGCACGATGTCCCGTAGGACCGGTTCTCCTTTGGTCTATCTATCTTATCTATCTTATCTATCTATCTATCTATCTATCTATCTATCTATCTATCTATCTATCTATCTATCTATCTATCTATCTATCTATCTATCTACTCACATGTTTGAAGTTCTTGAACGGGACAAACTGCACAATGTCCCGTAGGACCGGTTCTCCTTTGGGCGATCTGAGGATCCCGTCATCTCCGTCCAGCATCTCCATGTCGCTGAAGTCTGCATTCCCGATCCCGACTATGATCACGGACATGGGAAGGTGCGAGGCCTTGACTATCGCCTCTCTGGTGTCCGCCATGTCTGTTATTACCCCGTCCAGTCAAGATCAGGAGGATAAAGTATTGCTAGGGGACACAGAGAGAAAATAAAATGGTCATTAGAATTTAGTTTTATTGTCTATTTGATTGTCTTGAATATTAGTTTCCATTTCCAGTTAAATCTCTTTAGTTTACCGTTTATACATTTTATTTTTTATATATTTAACGTATCTATTCTTATCCTTTGTACTTATTGCACTTTCATAACAATGTCCGTCAAGATCAGGAGGATAAAGTATTGCTAGGGCCACAGAGAGAATATAAAATGGCCATTAGAATTTGGGACCCTTTGGGATGGTGATGAATTGAAATACGGCACGGTTTCACTTATTTTGGCACCCAACTTTTGACAGTGGAGATATTGTCAAGAGATATGGAGATTTAAAGAAAGTGATTGTTAGATAGATGTGTTGGACCCTCCCTCTCACCATGGCCTCTTTGGTGTGGACCTCCTGTGATGCTGTGTTGGCGACCTTCTGGATGATGGGTGCGATGTTAGTGGGACCGTACAGCTGCAGTTTGGGGAGACACGCCTGGTACGCCTCCACCACACCCTGGATACCTGGACGGGACAGAGGAAGGTACACACAGGGTTAATTATTGACTTATTTTAATGCGTCTGTCTGTCTGTCTGTCTGTCTGTCTATCCATCTTTTTAATTGTCTTTTGAGTGCAATTTTTTAAATATTTCACCATTTTTAACAGCCTGTTTTTGCTTTTTGTTTTTATTATCTCTTAAATGCAATTTAAATATTTTCTTATGTCATATTATTCATCAACATTTACCCTATAACTCTCATCATTACACGGCACTGATAAATACTGTGTTCTGATTGGTCAATCCCAGCATTCTACAGACCGTTATTTCTGGATAATGCCTGTTAACGCTGTACAGGATAATTCCCCCGTTACTATGGATCTACAGATATTGTTCGGATGGATTACAACCTGTCATATCAATCTACTGACAGACGTCTACAAACAGTTAAATTCTACTCCTACTTTTTAATTTAAATTTTTTGAAAATTGACAAAAGGCCCAATGAATATTTTACTTTGAAAAATGTTCAAAGATTGTTCTGCCTTTTATTTGATGTGTCGGCTTCAAAGGGAAAAATCCTGTTACACCGTTAAAATGGTTAAAACTTTTCCTTTTCAAACAAAACCCTTGAGAAATCGACATCAGACTCGAGAGGCGTCCCATCTGCTCTGAGGCAGCAGAGACATGATTAAATGTCTGAAGGTCACACACACACACACACACACACACACACACACACACACACACACACACACACACTCACCTCTCTCTCTCTCTCACACACTCACACAGTCACTCACACTCATAAACACGCGCACACACTCTCTCTCTCTCTCTCTCTCTCTCACACACTCACACAGTCACTCACACTCATAAACACGCGCACACACTCTCTCTCTCTCTCTCTCCCTCTCACACACCCACATCTACTGACACACAAAGTCACACTAACACATACATACACACACACTCTAACTAACACATACACACACATACTAAGTCTTAATTAAGAGTGTCAGTGTTGAAGTGTCTCTCTGAGCAGATCAATGACCTTTAGAACACAGTCTATCTCTCTGACCCAATAAACAGACACTTGAGATATGACAGAAAGTACTAGCCCAGCTCAAAGTAGAACTACACCTTCCAACAAGTAAGGCATTTGGAATTTCAGAGAGATTTCTTCAAATACTCCAAAGTTCAAATCAAATCAAATCAAATCAGTTTTATTTGTATAGCCCAATATCACAAATAGACATTTGCCTCAGTGGGCTTTACATTCCATACAGTATGACCCCCTCTGCCCTTACACCCTTAGCTCGGCTGACGTTACGGCGAGACAGTGCAAGTCAATCGGTAAACAATCTTTTACACTAACTTATAGATATCCTCATGGAACTTGGTGTCTGGACAGTCAAAGCTAAGTGAAGTTTTGTTAAGTTACTTTATTAGTCAACGGTTACATTGGTATTTGTCTTTCCGCATCTCCCCTCTCAAGTTACCACACTTCGGAGGCAGTCAGAGCGCAGGATCAGCCATAGAACAGCGCCCCTGGAGCAGTTTGGGGTTAAGTGTATTGCTCAAGGACACAATGGTAGAGATGGTGGGCACCGTAGATGTAATACCAGCCACCACTAGTTTTTGAAATAACACCCTTCTGTCCGGTGCTGGGGAAGAGACCAGTGACCTTGTGGTTACTGGTCGGCCCCCTTTCCTCTAGGCCATCCTCTTTTTCTTTTCTTTTCTTGTTTTTAAGTTAAGTAAAGTTAACTTAAGTCAGTATTTCAGCACATTGACCACACACGGTCCAGTCATATGATAGGGGAGAACGGGGTAATATGTCACACGGGTTGATTGTCACACAATCGTTATATCTCGGAACCAGAAGGCGCTGTCTGTGAAATTTTGGTATGTAAATATCCAGAATTGGGATCAAAGGTCACCTACATAGTATTCCTTGGAGTTAGACTGCTGAATTTGAGGTGAGAGGACTGTTTGTGTTTTTCAGGTCAAATTGAAAATATTTAGCTCCTCGGTACTTTTCTTCTAGGCTTTTACACAATGGGTTTATAACAAAACACTTGTTACCCATAAAAAGTGTGAAGGGAAAACTATAGTTTAGATTGTGGTTAGCAAGCTAATTAGTTGTCAGATGGTTGTTGGCCTTGATGCCAGCAAGAAGTTCAAGTTGGGGTTGGTTGTCACATTTTTTGGGGGGTTGGTTGTCACATGTTATCCAAAGGCTGCAGCCAGAAAAGGAACCCAATAACAAAATAAATTGTCAAGTTGTATCCTCACTGACACCCCAGAGAAGGAAAGAATAGAGCAGGAAAAGGCAGCCTGCATGCAAAAGAGAAAAAGGGCAACAAAATCAAAACAACCCAGTGCATCCCAAACTAGACCAGCTGCCAAGGCCACAGTAAGTTATGTGGGCCTATTTGTCAACTTGACAATGCAATTAAACTTTCAAATTTAGTTCTGCTTTCTTGCCTTCTTTTTAAGATTATTCCCATAAAGATAACATTGTGACAAACAACCCCATAGTGTGTGACAACCGACCCCTTGATGGGGTTGGTTGTCACAATGTGTAAGGGTGTCTTTGATGATTAATTTCTTTTCATTTCATTTCATTTATTTATTACGGCTCACGGCCATAGCACATGGCATGGAGCACACAATTCAACTGAAATCATTACAAAACAAAACAATGGTGCACGGCAAGGAAAAACAAAACAAAACAAAACAAAAACATCACTTAAATAATGGCAAAACATTTCTCAAAAAGGCACCTGTTTTAACAATAACCCCTGGCCTACTTGCCCTCAAAAGTGAAATCAATTTGGTCATGGATGGAAAATAAACATAATAATTTGGCAAATACTTTTTTCTAAAATACATTACATCCACATTTTTACACTCAAAAAGTACATGATATTCATCTCCAACACAATTAGCATCACAAAGGTTGCATATTCTTTGATTTCTTTCCAGCCCTTTGTATCTTCCTGTGACTTTAGGTATGCGGGTGTTATTGGTTCTAAAATTGCAGATGGCCTGTCTGGACTTTTGATTTTCATACAACAGATATTTTTCTAGTTTAAACTCTTGTTTAAATTCTATGTATAAGTCACAGGAAGTCATGCTTGTAAGCTCGCTCTGCCATTTCTGAATGAATTGATCTTTTAACCTCCGCTCAACAGTTCTTTTCAGCCAGTTAATGTTGTTGTACTTTTGTGTTATCCAGATGTATGACAACCCGCAGTCATCCAGTATCTGCTTCACCTGTGATACCCAGGGTGAAGCATACACACTGCTGCTATGCAGGCTGTGTAGCTGATTGTACATGATTTTACTAAGTTTACTGTCTTTACTTTCTAACAGTCTCCCCCAATAACCAATTATTCTTTTTTTAACTGTAACACAGAGTGGGTACCGTCCAAGTTCCCCATACACCATATGACTGCAGGTTGTCATTTTTACTTTTAAGATGTACTTTAGAAATTTGAGATGTAGTTTTTCTAACAGATGTAGTTTTTCAAACCCCCACACTTCACATGCATACAACATAACTGGAGTAACCAATTTGTCAAAAAGGTCCAGAGTGACATCTACAGCAAGCTGAAGCTTTCTGCATTTGTTGAGTAAAGCAAACATTGCGCGCAATGCTTGCTTATGCAGTTCCTCAACAGCAGTTTTAAATGAGCCATTATAACTCATGATGACACCAAGATATCTAAAACAATGTACAGTCTCTAGACTTTGACCATTGCACACAAACTGTAGTTTGCTAGTATCCGCTCTCCTAAATCCAAAAACTGTAACTTTAGTTTTATCACTATTAACTTTTAGTTTCCATTTCTCACAGAAGTCACACATATGATTTATAGCTTTCTGTAACCCTCTCTTAGTTGTAGACAAGATAATAGTATCGTCAGCGTACATCAGTGCCATTAGTTGTATAAAATTGTCTAACACAGCATCATCAAAAGTAATGGGCTCACACCCTTTTTGTAATAAATAATCCTCTAAGTCGTTAATGAAGAGGGCAAACAGCAGTGGTGATAAGTTTTCACCCTGTCTAACTCCTGTTAAACTTGCAAAAAACTCAGATTTAGCGCCATTAACATATACACATGATTTTATATTTTTATACATATTGATAACTACATTAAGGAATTTACCCTGAATACCTATTTGTAAGAGCTTATGCCAGAGTGCATCTCTCCAGACTGTGTCAAATGCCTTACTGTAATCAATGAAACAGCAAAATAAACTTTTCTTTTTAAAGCAGCACAAATCAATAATTTGTTTTAGTAAAAATATATGATCAACGGTCGAGTAGTTCTTTCTGAATCCTGCCTGGTTCTCCCTCAGGATAGAATTCTCTTCACAAAATGTACATAGCCTTTCATTCAATACATTTGTAAATAATTTACCTAGACAACTCAAAAGTGTGATTCCTCTATAATTATCACAGTCGCCCATATCCCCTTTCTTTTTATATATGGGCACGATTAGACCAAGCACCCAGTCCTCGGGAATAACACCTGAGTCCAAGATCTTATTAAACAAGAGGACATATAAAGGCATAAAAATAGTTGAGGTGCTTTTAATATATTCGTTCAGCACTATATCTATGCCTGCAGCTTTTCCTGGTTTTAATTTTCGAATAGCCTCATTAATTTCTTGCTCTGTGAAAGACACATTCAGAACACTACTGTCTATTAAATGTCCGTCACTTTCAAGTTCTTGGAGCTCATCTGTAGGTGTATCCCCATCAGATAAGTTTTTAAAGTGCTCATGGAATTCCTCAGCTGAAATTGGACAAACGCTTTTGATTTTACTAGAATCATTCAGCTTCTTCCAGTAAAGCTTTGGATTCTCAGATTTCATGCTCATTAACTCATCACTGAGTTTCTTCCTATGGGCCCTCTGAGCTTTGTGCAACACTCTCCTATACTCTTTACTTTTTTCCCTTAAACATTCAGCATTAGCCACACTTCTATGCTTCTCAAGCATTCTTTTAACTTTCCTATATTCTTGTCTTTTTTCTCTACACTCACGGTTAAACCATGCTGCTTTTTTACCAGGCTTAAGGTTTTTTTTCTGCTTTTGTGTTTTTGGGAATGTAGTCATCGCACTTTTTGTCATAATATCACAAACACACTTCGTTATTTCATTTACTGACATGCTGTCTACATTACACAACAAATTATTGACCTTGTCAAAGTCTATGTTTGTTGTAAACTCAATTTCTTTTTCTTTCTCCCATTTACCAATTCGTTTTTCAGCTATTGTATCTGTGAGCCTTGGCTGGTCCCTTACTGGTGTATTTGCCCTGCAATATTCCCCTCCCTGATTTACCTCCAAGATGACTTCGACAAGGCAGTGCTTATCAGAAAATAAGGGGTCAAAAGAATGTACACATAATTGTTTTACCTTGCTTAAAACAAATGGCACCCCTATCATGTAATCAATTACACTATTGTCAACAGTTGTTGCATATCCAATGTGCTTGTCATCACCACATCTACCGTTTAATATACACATTGAAAGATTTTTACACATTTCTAGCAGTGCTTTACCATAATTGCCAAAATCTATATGTTTATCAAGGGATTTTCTTTTTAGTGGTATATTAAACATTTCTAGTTGCTCCACTGTGCTTAATTCACATCCAATATTTACATCGGGACTCTTGCCATCACTCTCTATTGGGCATACATCAAAATCATCTCTTTCTTGGGTATGGGCATTCATATCACCACAGATTAGAACGTGGTGATTTTCAATACCGATGTCAAGAATAATCTGTGCTAATTCATCAAACATTCCCACATTGGAGTATCTGGTGTTATAGGGAGGAATGTAGACTGACAGGATAAACAGGTCTTTATCATAATCCAGCAAATTTCTATTTATTTTAAGGCATACACATAAATCACTTTGTATAGTTTTTTGCACACACGCTTTTGCAATTGTCTTGCTCGCGGCAAGTATCACTCCTCCTGATCGCCAGTTTGTCAACCTATGTCGGTTGCTGATAAACATTTGGAAACCTATATCTTTAAATTTTTCAAGCAGGTCACGTGAATCTATATCGTCTGTTTTTGTCTCGCTGAAACAGAGGACATCATATTTTTTACAGGTTTCAATAAAGTCAGGGGTCTCTATTTTAGATCTTATTCCACATACATTCAGAGTACATATCCTCAGCCCACAGTGTAATGTTGCTCTCTCATTGTATGACTTCTCACCTGTCTGTGCCCCGTGTCTGTCCTATAGGTCAATACCGAAGGCTTTGTAGTCCACATCGTCGTATCCAATAAGGAACAGGTCATCGGGATTGTTAATAGTGACGTACTGGCCTTCACTTTTGCAGATCACTTTCCCGTCCCTAATAAAAGTGTGTTGGCATTTCTCCCTGGCACACTTGAACAGCCTGTATCTCAGATGTGTGAGGTCTTCGCTAACGTAGATATTCCTGTGAGTGTCATGGTTTCTCAGCAACGCTTTGCTCCTCAACAGTTCAGCTTTCTTTCTCCTGCTCACAAATCTGACGATAACAGGACGGGCCTTACCCTGTTGTTTCGCTCTCCTCAGGCGGTGCGCAGTGGAGATATCACTTTCTTTAATTGACGTGCCTGAAGCCGCTGCCAGTTTACACACTTTTTCCACCAGTTGATCCTCGGTCTCCGCTCCGTTCTCCTCCTCGATCCCGCTGATGCGCACATTTTCCTTACGGGTGTACTGCTCCAGTTCGTCTTCCTTGTACCTGCTCTCCAGTATATTTTTGTTAATTCGAGTATTGTCCACTGATGCCAAAAGTTGTTTCTGCACCGCTTTGACTATTGCTGGTACTGCTGCTTTGATAGTGATGAGCACGATTTTGGTTAAATCCTCTGTGCCAAAATCAGCCAGTATTGAATCAGTTTCAGCGTCAACCGCTGCCATTATATCCGAGTGCAGCGTTTCCTCCTGGCTCTCACCTCTCATGCTTCGTATCATAACGTCGTCCTCCTCGCTTGTTTCATACCGGTTTGAAAGAAAAGCTCCGGGCCTGGATGCCTTCTTT
Source organism: Hyperoplus lanceolatus (assembly GCA_026929865.2). Lineage (NCBI taxonomy): Eukaryota > Metazoa > Chordata > Actinopteri > Uranoscopiformes > Ammodytidae > Hyperoplus > Hyperoplus lanceolatus. The sequence goes on from CM049401.1 coordinate 35,324,138, forward strand.
ATTACGATAATAAGCCAACACCTTAAGCTTCAATTTAATGTAGGAATGACTATTGAAAGATGTTTAGGTGATGAGCAATTCTCACTAGAGTAAAAAGTCTGCCTACTTACCCCGTTCTCCCCTACCTTTACACATATCTTATTTAATCTGTGGAAACTCCTTCTACTTTGCTGGAAACCCTTTTACTGCATGTCGTTGACGACGGATAACACACTTGTTAATCACAAAAGCTCATCTTTAGGGAATGCAGTTCAGCTTGAAAACATTTCCCTCTTCCTCCTGCTCTTACTGCAGTGAGTTGCAACTTATAATGTGTTTGCTTGGGGGAAAGGGATCAAGGATTTTCAAAATAAAAAGGCTGAAAGTCCAAGGGAAGTCATGAGTCATTTGTGTTGAAGTCAAGTCCAGCTGCAATGTCTTTTTGTGATATAATGATTTAACAGAAATCTTATTTATTCTGTGATAGAACTCTTTCAACTTTGCTGAAACATGTTGTGGAGGACATAACACACACTGTTAATCAGAAACAGCTCATCTTTATGGAATGCAGTTCAGCTTGCAAACCCCTTTCCTCTTCCTCCTGCTCTCACTGTAGTGAGTTGCACCCTTTCAAGCTATTCATTGGTTCCCTCCGCTCCAAATAACTAGAGGTATGAAGATGCGCGTGAACGTATCATTGTACAAATGGTACAATTGGACTAGCCACAATAATGGAACGTCCCTACATTGGGCAAAGGGTTAAGGGAGCAACATAAAACCAGATTAAGAACACCAGGAGACAATTGGTCAAATGTTATGTATTTATACCAGCCACAGAATCATAGATTTAACAAACCAATGAAACAAACAAAACCATCCCTAACTAGGATCAATGATCTTCAGTTTGAGTCATTTGTGTTGAAGCCAAGTCCAGCTGCAACGTCTGTTTGTAATATAATAGCTTAACACAAATCTTATTTATTCTGTGTTAGAACTCCTTCATATTTCCTGAAACATGTTGTAGATGACAGATAACACACTCTGTTAATCAGAAACAGTTCATCTTTAGGGAATGCAGTTCAGCTTGCAAACCTGTTTCCTCTTCCTCCTACTCTTACCGCAGTGAGTTGCAACCTATCAGGCTATTCATAGGTTCCCTCCCCTCCAGATAACTACAGGTATGAAGATGGGCGTGAACGCTCCATTGTACAAACTGTATTTAGACTGCTGCAGTCAGTTAACAAACACATAAGGAAGAGAGATTTGTTTTCGTTCGGAGCACAGAGATAGTTTCTGGTTAGAAAAATCTCAAACTACTTTCCAACTCTGATCTGCACTTGAATTCGGTGAAAGAGACTATTATTTTGTCAGAACAGACACGGATGAGATCAGCCAACATGATGTCTAATGTAAGCAATCTTTAATGTTTTTTTACTATTTCTTTAATGCATTTGGTGTATGTATTGTTTTTGCTTTGCATTTGTTTGACTCGACATCATTGCAAATGAGGGTCACCCCTCAATTGATCTCTCGAGTATAAATAAAGGTTAAATAAAATGCATTTTCTAATATCTAATCTTGATGTTTTTTATACCCCTGTAAAGCACTTTGAATGGCCTTGTGTCTGAATTGTGCTATAGAAATAAACTTGCCTTGTCTTGACACTGAGAGGTAAAATGGCACAACAGCTGGACCGGGACACTATCTCTTGTTCAATCTGTCTGGATTTACTGACGGATCCAGTGACAATTCCCTGTGGACACAACTACTGCATGAGCTGTATTAAAGCCCACTGGGATGGAGAGGATACGAAGAAAATGCACAGCTGCCCTCAGTGCAGGAAGTACTTTGCTCCAAGGCCTGTGCTGCTGAAAAACACCATGTTGGCAGATATAGTGGACAAACTGAAGAAGACTGGACTCCAAGCTGCTCCTGCTGATCACTGCTATGCCGGACCTGAAGATGTGGCCTGTGATTTCTGCACTGGGAGAAAACTGAAAGCCTTCAAGTCCTGTCTGCAGTGTGTGGCCTCTTACTGTGAGAAACACCTCCAGCCACATTATGATTCACCTACATTTAAGAAACACAAGTTGGTGGAGCCCTCCAAGAATCTCCAGGAGAACTTCTGTCCTCATCACAATGAGGTGATGAAGATGTTCTGCCGTACTGATCAGCAGTCTATCTGTTTTCTCTGCTCTGTAGATCAACATAAAGGTCATGACACAGTGTCAGCTGCAGCAGAAAGGGCTGAGAGGCAGAAAGATCTTGATGTAAGTTGGCAAAAAGTACAGCAGATTATTCAAGACAAAGAAAAAGATCTGAACGTTCTTCAACAAGAAGTGGAGGCTATCAATGGCTCTGCTGACAAAGCAGTGGAGCACAGTGAGAAGACCCTCACTGAGATGATCCGTCAAGTCAGGTCCAAGCAGAAAACTGAAGTGAGTCGAGTCAAAGATCTTCTGGAGAAGCTGGAGCAGGAGATCACTGAGCTGAAGAGGAAAGACGCTGAGCTGAAGACACTCTCACACACAGGGGATCACAACAAGTTTCTACAGAACTACACCTCACTGTCAGCACTGAGTGAATCCACACCCTCATCCAGCATCAACATACGTCCTCTGAGATACTTTGAGGACGTGACAGCGGCTGTGTCAGAAGCCAGAGAGAAACTACAGGACGTCCTGAGAAAGACCTGGACAAACATCTCACTAACAGAGACTCAAGTTGATGTTCAACTGCCACAACCAGAGCCCAAGACCAGAGCTGACTTCTTAAAATATTCACGTGAAATCACAATGAAACCAAACACAGTAAACACAAGTCTGTTATTATCTGAGGGGAACAGGAAAGCAACATACACGATTCAACACCAGTCTTATCCTAGTCACACAGACAGATTCAGTAGGTTTCCTCAGGTCCTGAGTGCAAAGAGTCTGACTGGACGTTGTTACTGGGAGGTAGAGAGGAGAGGGGGAGGAGTTTCTATAGCAGTCGCATACAAGCATATCAGCAGAATAGGAGGTGAAAGTGGATTTGGATTCAATAACAAATCTTGGGCATTATTTTGTCGCCAAAATGGTTATAACTTTTGGTACAACAGTGTCGAAACCCCTGTCTCAGGACCTCAGTCCTCCAGAATAGGAGTGTACCTGGATCACAGTGCAGGTGTTCTGTCCTTCTACAGCGTCTCTGAAACCATGACTCTCCTCCACAGAGTCCAGACCACATTCACTCAGCCTCTCTATGCCGGAGTTAGGCTTTACTTTCTTGGAGACACTGTTGAGTTCACTAGAGTGAAATAGACAAGGGACAGTGAGTTTTACTCTGTGTTAGGGCGGTGCGATATGGCAATATATATATATATCGTCTGACGAAACAAAAACGTCTATCGTTTCATTTTATGCAATATAGTTTATTTCATTATGTTGCCAATCCCACTCTTTAGGACAAACTATACATGTAGCTCGCAGTTAAGTTACTGTTTATTCAAACCGAAGATTTCCTACAGCGTAACTTCACATTAAAAGCCTTTAACTTGTGAAATGTGAGGAATTAAAGTCAACTTTGACTTTCATTTTGAAGCAGAAACACGTAGCGCTTCCTAGCCCCGCTGCGCTTCTATCACACTATTTCCGCCCGAACACACCAGGCTTTTCTCGCTTGTCTGATAATCAAAGTTCATTTCGAACACTGAAACCCATCGGTAACAGACCTGTCGGTGTTTGCACCATGGGGAGAGGATCATATATCCCCGCTGACAGAGCAGTCGAGCCGGCGTTACCCAGGCAGCGCTTGACAGGCTCACGGGGCTAACGTACTCTGTGTTTATCAGCCTTTAACTTATTTGTCTTCCTTATTGTTGCTCAGAGCTGATTGTGGCATTTCTTCCTATTGCAGCTGCATTTAGCTTCTGTGGACAAGACTGTTGTATTCCACTGCATTGTCTGGTTTGGTCTAAATGAAGCGTTAATGTTTGTTAAGGTTACATTCTAGAGGAATTTTTCTAATGCTTTTATGTGTGTGTTGGTCTTGGTGTCTTATTTTTTTAATCACTGCCAACTCCAGTAATGTTTAATCTGGTTCCAGAAAGTTTTTGTTATCCCGGACGAGACCCCAATTATGTTACGTCCCTACATTGGGCTAAAGGTTAAGGGAGCAACATAAAACCAGATTAAAAACAGCAAGAGTCAAGTGGTCAAATCATATGTTTTTATTAATATTCACAGAATCAGTCTTAACTTCAGGGAAAACCAACCAAAAAATTAAAAAAAAACATACCTAAATAGAAAACAAATCCATCTGACCAACAAAAGAATCATACAAAAATTAAGCCTCCCTGACCGAAGTTAGATGTGTGTAAACAGTGAGTAACAAAATGGCTGCCTTCCCTACATGGCTTCATGGCTTAAACAACAAATTAACTAATATGAGCAAAGCCACTACTGCTCTTATCAAGACATACATACGAACAGGGCAACAGGCAACAACAGGTCGGCTGCATGGCAGCGAGTATAGTAGGTTTCCAGGTGTCCAAAAGGCCCCACACACTGCCTAGAGGCTGAACTGAGGCCATAAGACTAGCACACATGTAAAAGCATTAGAAACATTAGTCTGGAATGTAACATTGATAAAGATGATGAAGGAATACTTTTTGAAATAACAGAGATTTTAATATTTGGATTTGGGGATGGTATTAAATAAAGATTGTGCGTGCGGTTTTAGCAGTTTTAGTGGACTAATCAATTTATAATAGTTTTGGATTTTTTGTCTTGATTTTATTTTGTTTTAAGTAGTCTGAGTTTGTGATTTTTCTAAAGTTGTTATAAATGAAGTGAAACTTTATGCAATGAGAGACGTTGTAATGTTTTGGGTTTGGAGGATGGTATCAATAATTTTCAAATCAAGATTTAAGTGAAGTTTTAGCAATTTTTAAGTGGATTTATGTTCCTTATTAATCAATGTGTAAAGAGTTTTAAATGTTTGTTTTCTTGTTTTATCTTGTTCTTAGTAGTTTTAGGCCAAGATTTTTGTTAAGTTGTTTTAAAGGTTTATTTTAAATGCAGGGAGACTTTCTTGAAATAAGAAACGTTGTAATGTTATGTGATGGGGGATGCTATCGAGGATTTTCAAGTCAAGGTTTAGTGCAGTTTAGTTGTGTTTTAGTGCATTTATATCCCTTACTAATCCATTGTGTTAGTAGTATTTAGTGGGATTGGGATAACATTTTTGTTAAATTGATAAATTAAGGTAGAATTGTTTAAATTACATACTTTACTTTGTAATGTGTTGGCCTGGTGTAAGGGATCAAGGATTGTTTAAATAAAATGCTCAATGTCAAAGTGAAGTCATGAGTCATTTGTGTTGAAGCCAAGTCCAGCTGCAACGTCTGTTTGGAGTCTGGAGAGTCAAAGCTAAAGTCAGTAATACATCACATTGACCACACACGGTCCAGTCATATACTAGCTTTAGACAACTCTTATCTGTGTTAGAACTCCATTACCTTTGCTGGAAACATTTGTACTGCATGTTGTAGAAGATAGTTAACAAACTGTTAATCAAAAACAGCTCATCTTTAGGGAATGCAGTTTAGCTTGAAAACATTTCCCTCTTCCTCCTGCTCTTACCGCAGTGAGCTGCACCTTATCAAGCTTAAAAGCAGACTTCTTGCAATAAGAGACTTTGTAATGTTTTGGCTTAGATTTTAGTGGTATTTGGATAACACAAGTTGATAAATGAAGGGATGATTGTTTGAATAATATATTTTGTTAACTCTTATTTATTCTGTGTTAGTACTCCTTCAACTTTGCTGAAACATGTTGTAGAGGACAAATAACACACCCTGTTGATCAGAAACAGATCATCTTTATGGAATGCAGTTCAGCTTGAAAACCTGTTTCCTCTTCCTCCTACTCTTACGTGACCTCGGCCTTTCAAGGTATTCATAGTTCCCTCCCTTCCACACCTCTACAGGTATGAAGACGGGCGTGACCATATCATTGTACAAAGTGCATTTAGACTGCTGCAGTCAGTTAACAAACACATAAGGAGGAGAGATTTGATTGTGTTTGGAGCACAGAGATCGTTTCTGGTTAGAAAAGCTACTTGCTCTAATCTACACTTGAATTTGGTGAAAGAGACTATTATTTTGTCAGAACAGACACGGATGAGATCAGCCAACATGATGTCTAATGTAAGCAATCTTTAATGTTTTTTTACTATTTCTTTAATGCATTGTGTGTATGTATTATTATTTTTGCTTTGCATTTGTTTGACTCGACATCATTGCAAATGAGGGTCACCCCTCAATTGATCTCTCGAGTATAAATAAAGGTTATATAAAATGCATTTTCTAATGACTCATCTTAATGTTTTTTTATGCCCCTGTAAAGCACTTTGAATGGCCTTGTGTCTGAGTTGTGCTATAGAAATAAACTTGCCTTGCCTTGACACTGAGAGGTAAAATGGCACAAAAAGGAATTCAACTGGACCCGGGAACTATCTCTTGTTCGATCTGTCTGGATTTCTTGTCAGATCCGGTGACAATTCCCTGTGGACACAACTACTGTATGGACTGTATTAAAAACCACTGGGATGGAGAGGATGAGAGACAAATGCACAGCTGCCCTCAGTGCAGGAAAGTCTTTGTCCCAAGGCCTTCATTGGATAAAAACACCATGTTGGCAGAGCTAGTGGACAAACTGAAGAAGGCTGGACTCCAAGCTGCTCCCGCTGATCACTGCTATGCCGGACCTGAAGATGTGGCCTGTGATTTCTGCTCTGGGAGAAAACTGAAAGCCTTCAAGTCCTGTCTGGTGTGTATGGCCTCTTACTGTGAGAAACACCTCCAGCCTCATTACAACGTGGATCCATTAAAGAAACACAAGCTGGTGGAGCCCTCCAAGAATCTCCAGGAGAACTTCTGTCCTCGTCACAATGAGGTGATGAAGATTTTCTGCCGTTCTGATCAGAAGTCTACCTGTCATCTGTGTTTAATGGACGAACATAAAGGCCACGACACAGTGTCAGCTGCAGCAGAACGGGCTGAGAGGCAAAAAGATCTTGATCTAAGTTGGCAAAAAGTACAGCAGAGAATTCAAGAAAAAGAAAATAATGTGAAGGTTCTTCAACAAGAAGTGGAGGCTATCAATGGCTCTGCTGATAAAGCAGTGGAGCACAGTGAGAAGACCCTCACCGAGCTGACCTGTCAAGTCAGGTCCAAGCAGAAAACTGAAGTGAGTCGAGTCAGAGATCTTCAGGAGAAGTTGGAGCAGGAGATCACCGAGCTGAAGAGGACAGACGCTGAGCTGAAGACGCTGTTAAAAACAGAGGATCACAACCAGTTTCTACACAACTACCACTCACTGCCACCACTGAGTGAATCTACACGCTCATCCAGCATCGACATCCGTCCTCTGAGATACTTTGAGGATGTGATAGCAGCTGTGTCAGAAGTCAGAGATAAACTACAGGACGTTTTGAGAAAAACATGGACAAACATCTCACTGAAAGAGACTCAAGTGGATGTTCTACTGCCTCAACCAGAGCCCAAGACCAGAGCTGACTTCTTAAAATATTCATGTGAAATCACACTGGATCCAAACACAGCATGTACAGATCTGTTATTATCTGAGGGGAACAGGAAAGCAACAACAACAAGCCCACCACAAACTTATTCCAGACATGCAGACAGGTTCTATACATTTATTCAGGTCCTGAGTGCAGAGAGTCTGACTGGGTGTTGTTACTGGGAGATGGAGTGGAGAGGGATAGTTCATGTATCAGTCGCATACAAGAATATCAGCCGAGCAGGATGGGAAAGTCAATTTGGACAAAATGACAAATCTTGGTCTTTAAAATGTGACAAGAGTTATAGCTTTACGCACAACAGTGTCAAAACTCCCGTCTCAGGTCCTCAGTCCTCCAGAATAGGAGTGTACCTGGATCACAGTGCAGGTGTTCTGTCCTTCTACAGCGTCTCTGCAACCATGACTCTCCTACACAGAGTCCAGACCACATTCACTCAGCCGCTCTATGCTGGAGTTTCGATTGACTATTCTGGAGGCACTGTTGAGTTCACTAAAATGAAATAGACAGAAGTCTTTGAAAGGGCAGTGAGCTGATTGTGGCATTTCTTTCCATTGCAGCTGCATTTAGTAGGGGCTGACAACACTATGGAATTGCACCTTTGGTGTATACGAAGCGTTAATGTTGGTTGATTGTTATATCCCAGAGGAATATTTCTTATTTTTATTTTTTTTTAAGATAATTTTTGGGCATTTTTATGCTTTATTGATAGTGCAGAGAGACAGAGGTGAAATGGGGCAGAGAGGGGAGTGACATGCAGAGAACGACCGCAGGTGGGAATCGAACCCGGGTCTGCTGCTGGGCCCGGCCCGGGAGGGGGACGCCTCCAGAGGAATATTTCTAATGCTTTTATGTGTGTGCTAGTATTGGGGCCTTATTTTTTAAATCACCGCCAACTCCAGAAATGTTTAATCTTGTTCTGGAAAGTTTTAGTTATCCCGTACGAGCCCCCAATTATGTTACATCCCTACATTGGGCTAAGGGTTAAGGGAGCAACAAAAAACTAAGATTTAAAACAGCAAGAGTCAAATAGGTCAAATGCTATGTATTTATTTACAGCCACAGAATCAGTCTTAACTTCAGGGAGGACCAACCAACAAAACAAACAAAACCATCTTAAAGTAGAAAACAAATCCACCTGTCTAACAAAAAAGCATACCAAAACTAAGCCTCCCTATCGACAGTTCTACATGTGAAAACAGGGATTAATCAAAATGGCTGCCCTTCCCTACATGGCTTCATGGCTTAAACAACAAAAAACTAATATAAGCAGAGCCACTACTGCTCTTATCAAGACATGCATACGAACAGGGCAGAAGGCAACAACAGGTCGGCAGCATGGCAGTGAGCAAAGTAGGGTTCCAGGTGTACAGAGGCCCCACACACTGCCTAGAGGCTGAGATGAGGCCATAAGACTAGCACACACATAAAATCATTATAAACATTTCTCTGGAAAGTCACATTAATACAGATAGTGAAGGGATACTTCTTGAAAGAATAGATGTTTTAACATTTGGGCTTGGGGGGTGGTATCAAGTAGAGAGTTTTTGTGCAGTTTGAGAAGTTATAGCGGACTAATCAATTTATAATAATTTTGGATTTTCTTTTCTTGACTTTTTTTGTTTTAAGTAGTTTTAGGTCATGATTCTTCTAAAGTTGTTTTAAATGAAGAGAGACTTTATGAAATGAGAGACTTTGTAATGTTTTGGGTTTGGGGATGGTATCAATGATTTTCAAATCAAGATTTACGTGAAGTTTCAGCTGTATTTAAGTGGATTTATGTTCCTTATTGATCAATGTTTAAATATTTTTGGATGATTTTCTTCCTGTTTTCAGTAGTTTTAAGTCAAGATTATTGTTAAATTGTTTTAATGTTCATTTTAAATGAAGGAAGACTTTTTCGCAATAGACTCTTTATTGTTTTGCAATGTGGGATGGGATCAAGGAAATTTTAGTGCAGTTCACCAGTTTTTTAGTGCATTTATGTTCCTTACTAATCCATTATTGTTTTAGTAGTTTTTAGTAGTATTGGGATAACATTTTTATTTAGTTGATAAATTAAGGGAGAATTGTTTGAATTACATACTTTATAATGTCTTGTGATGGGGGAAGGGATCAAGGATTTTCAAAATAAAAAGGCTCAAAGTCTAAGTGAAGTCATAAGTCATTTGTGTTGAAGCCAAGTCCAGCTGCAACGTTTGTTTGTTATGTGATGTGACACACACACACACACACACACACACACACACACACACACACACCAAATTTAATCACACGCATCAAAGCATCCCATTGGCACACAGACCACGTGTGACCTCTGTCATCGCTTGGTGTGTGTGTGTGTGTGTGTGTGTGTGTGTGTGAGTCTGGATAGTCAAAGCTAAAGTCAGTAATACAGCAGTGTATCTGTTATCTCTGCTCTGTGGATGAACATAAAGGTCATGACACAGTGTCAGCTGCAGCAGAAAGGGCTGAGAGGCAGAAAGATCTTGATGTAAGTTGGCAAAAAGTTCAGCAGATAATTCAAGACAAAGAAAAAGATCTGAAGGTTCTTCAACAAGAAGTGGAGGCTATCAATGGCTCTGCTGGTAAAGCAGTGGAGCACAGTGAGAAGACCTTCGCTGAGCTGATCCGTCTCATCCAGAAAACAAGCTCTGATGTGAAGCAGCAGCTCAGATCCCAGCAGAAAACTGAAGAAAGTCGAGTCAAAGATCTTCAGGAGAAGCTGGAGCAGGAGATCACCGAGCTGAAGAGGAGAGACGCTGAGCTGAAGACGCTGTCACTCACAGAGGACCACAACCAGTTTCTACACAACTACCGCTCACTGCCAGCACTCAGTGAATCCACACACTCATCCAGCATCAACATCCGTCCTCTGAGATACTTTGAGGACGTCACAACAGCTGTGTCAGAAGCCAGAGAGAAACTACAGGACATCCTGACACAGACATGGACAAACATCCTACTGACAGAGACTCAAGTGGATGTTTTACTGCCTCAACCAGAGTTCAAGACCCGAGCTGACTTCTTAAAATATTCACGTGAAATCACACTGGATCCAATAACAGCAAGCATATATCTGTTATTATCTGAGGGGAACAAAAAAGCAACACGAATAATTCTACCACAGTCTTTTTCTGGTGACATAGACAGATTCTATTCATATCGTCAGGTCCTGAGTGCAGAGAGTCTGACTGGGTGCTGTTACTACGAGGTGGAGTGGAGAGGGGGAGCAGTTTATGTAGCAGTCGCATACAAGAATATTAGCAGATCAGGGAATGAAAGTAGATTTGGACTCAATGACAAATCTTGGGCGTTACTTTGTGACAAAAACAGTTATACCTTTAGGCAAAACAATGTCGAGACTCCCATCTCAAGTCCTCTGTCCTCCAGAATAGGAGTGTACCTGGATCACAGTGCAGGTGTTCTGTCCTTCTACAGCGTCTCTGAAACCATGACTCTCCTCCACAGAGTCCAGACCACATTCACTCAGCCGCTCTATGCTGGAGTTTGGCTTTCACCTTTTGGAGCTACTGCTGAATTCATTAAAGTGAAATGGACAGAACTCTTTGAAGGGACAGTGAGTTACACTCTGTTTTCATCAGAATTTAACGTGTTGGTCTTTATGAATGTTGCTGAGAGCTGATTGTGGCTTTTTTTCCCCATTGCAGCAGCATTTAGAACTCAATTCCGCTGTATCGTCTGCTTTGGTTTGAACGAAGCGTTAATGTTTGTTTATGGTTTCTAATGCTTTTATGTGTGTGTTAGTATTGGGGCTTTAGTTTTCTAATCACTGCCAACTCCAGAAATGTATAATCTGGTATTGGAAAGTGTTAGATATCCCGGACGAGCCCCCAATAATGTTACTCCCCTACATTGGCCTAAGCGTTAAAAGAGGTATGTGTATATGTATTTATTACCATTCACAGACCTCTCACCATTAGAACATTTCCATCACAAGAATCAGCATTCAAAGCGTTTTCCATTTTTCCTTTCTATAAATTAAGATAATACTAGTACAGGTCTTAAAAATGCATTTCCTGCATGTTGTTAAGAAGAAAATGTCTCATGAATCAGACAATGAACAACATCCTTCCGTAATAAAATTCAGGAAAGTGCTACAAATGTTTATGGAAAGTTTAGCTTGTGTTAGTGCTTTAGAAGTTGTGAGGAGAAAATGAGATCTTAAAGCTGTAATAAACAAGCAGAGTATTTAAAGCTGGGGTATATGATTTCTGATTGGTCAAAGTTAACATGAGCTGTACACTTTGACCAATCAGAGTGAGGCTCTGATTCTCTGTTCTTATTGGCTGTTGGGACTGTCCATTCGCTTTGGCACGACTTTGTTGGTGTAGAGCGTGTCAGGGAGGGACCATAGGGGAGGGACCAAAGAGAACAAGTGGAGCGGTTGAGGTATTTGGATTCAAATCTCTATCCCAACTGCTATTTTCTCCCCAAATCATCCACCCCAGTTTTAATCAAACAAAAGAGGCTTCATGTTCTTGGGTCCTTAGGTCCATCCTGACCCAGGTAGCACGTATGCTACCAGCGTGAGAATGGCAAAGGAACAGTACAAGAGGGTAACACTTTATAATAACTATCCGTTGTAACTCGTTAATAGATCATTAGTAAACTCTTAATTAATGATTATTAATGATTTTTTAAGTGTTTGTTAGCAGTTTGTTAAGGATTTATAACAATGGTAGATAGTTAATAGCTTAATAATTGAATCAGTTCATCTGGGACGAGGCTGAAATAGGCTATAGACTATACACAGTGCATGGGCAACTGAGGGCAGCCCCATTTCCAAATATTGTTAAATAAACTCAATACACACTGTGCATGCCATGGACTTGAACGTGACGTGATCAGTTAATCTCGGATTACCTCCCAGATGAACTGATTCAATTATTAAGCTATTATATTATAAAGTGTTACCTACAAGAGTACAAGACAATAGAAGAGGTGTAACCTGTCTGAAAGGTTGTTGAATAAGCGGATTTGAGGAATCTAACATTTCAGTCAGGAGACATAGAAGTGCTAGCTCTTTGTTTGTGACTAGTAATGTCCCCACCTTTCATGCTGTGTTGAGGAATTTAATGTACACATGTATGTGTCGACTTCTAGAGTCAAAAAACAAAGTAATAATTGCACTCACTGACACTAAACAGAGTGATACAAGGTTCTCCTCTGGGCTGGGGAAACATTGGAATCGATGCTTGTATGTATTTTAATCTGTGTTGATCTTATATTTGTGTTGTCATGTATTTGAATTGTCTTTTATATGGAACCTTGAGTCCGGAATAAAGTATTCATTCATACAATATGCAATATTTCTCATTACAAAGTTGAGATTCTTTGTTCAGAGTATCCCAAAAAAAAAAATGTATGTTGATATAATGCGTGTTAAACATGGTTGTGTTATAAATTGGGTCGTGTCTGACTTTTAACATCAAGCGCGATGGGATTTTGCGAATACAATTTCTAGAATAAATGTTTACTCTTACTGTGCTGGGGGAGTTAGTGTTGACTAAAACTTTGAAAAGATTTTTTCTTTTTGTGTCTTTCCAATTTCTTTCAACCTCTAAAGGAATAAAGAAATATTTACCCAGAGGTCATGTGTGAATATTCAGATGTTTTTTGGGTGTTTTTGAACATAGTCGAAATTCCCAAGACAGAAAATGGTTCTACTGTGTTCCTTATTTTCTGCATTTTTAGCATATTCTCTTTTGGTGAATTATCTTGTTGTTCTTCTGTGCGGAATAAATAAACTCATTACCCAGATTCAAAGGTTGACAGTAGATAATATACTAAACGTCTCATTAATTCTCCAGAAGTTAAAACCCACGACGGCTGCTCCAACTTCACAAACTAAACATCCTAATTATGACTTTAAATTTAGAATTAAAGGTGAAGTAAGCGATTTATTTATGTTAAAATAAATGTTAAATCACTATATATTCATACATTGATCACTTATATAGTGTGCATGTTTCATAAAGCCGATCTCTCAGTCACTCGCTCTGCATGTAATCGGCGAATAAACTTATCGGGGATCCCACTACTGATAATCAATCAGAAGAGAGAACGCTACAAACCGGCACCCGTCTCACTGCCGGTGCACGCCAGAGCGACAGATGGGTGAATGTTTATGCGCATACAATGGCGAAGCAGGTAAAAATCCTTCCCAATGTCTGTTTTGATGGTTTGTATCATGTTTTATCACACTTATGGATCTGAGATGATGCTAGATAACTCGCTGCTTGAAGACCGCAGTGCATTAATGTGGTGACGTAGGGACGAGCGAGGGGACTGCTAACTGCAGGAAGTTAGAAAGTTAACTAAACTGACCATTCCGCTTACTGAACCTTTAAGGTATTTAACCCCATCGCAGGGGAAAGGGAACTTTTACAATGGATTCAGCAATAAGGAAATGCTCCTGATTTTAGCAGAAAATCACCAGATTATTCTATAAATCCGGATTTAAAAGTCAAGTTAACTTTATTTATATAGCACATTCATAGCTGCAGAGGCAGACCAAAGCACAGTACAGTTAAAAGGGTAAAACAACAGACACAAATATGTCATAAGATAACATGTAAAAGTAGCATTAAAAGTAAACTTTAAGATATCATAAAATAAAAGTAAAATTACTAGTAGAAACTTGTGGGAATAAACATTCCCATCTAGATATTACGGCCAAATATAAGAGGTGTGTGTGTGTGTGTGTGTGTGTGTGTGTGTGTGTGTGTGTGTGTGTGTGTGTGTGTGTGTGTGTGTGTGTGTGTGTGCTTTATCACCCCAGGTTTTGAGCACATATTCTCAGATCAAAGATTCCCCTTTGAATCATGAGGATCACTACCACATTTTATTCGAAACTTTTGTGTGTAGAGAGAGAGAGAGAGAGAGACAGAGAGAGAGACAGAGACAGAGACAGATAGATAGATAGATAGATAGATAGATAGATAGATAGAGAGAGAGAGAGAGAGAGAGAGAGAGAGAGAGAGAGAGAGAGAGAGAGAGAGAAATCAAAGCACCTACCGGCACACTCTGGGTTTTCCTCGTTAAAATTCACTGCAAAGTCGTGGGAGACCTGGAGAGAATTGGGGAATACGGAAGGTGTGATTGATCTATGCAACAATGATATAAGTAGCTCCACTCTCTCTCTGTCTTTCTCTCTCTCTCCATCTGTCTCTCTCTCTCTCCATCTGTCTCTCTCTCTCTCTCTCCATCTCTCTCTTACTCTCTCTTTCCTCTCTCTCTCTCTCTCTCTCTTTCATTCTCTCTCTCCCTCTTTCCCTCCCTCTCTCTCTCTCTTTACGCCTTCAAACCTCTTCATATTTATTTCATTTCATTTTCTACTCCGTGACATCCCATCTCATCAGCTGACGCCACACACACACACACACACACACACACACACACACACACACACACACACACACACACACACACACACACACACACACACACACACACACACACACACACACACACACACACACTTTGATTCTCTATCGCTAGAGGAACTGATGCTTCATTCAATATACAATGTATTTCATGTTAAGTGGCAGGAAATAATTTCAGTTGATAGATAGATAGATAGATAGATAGATAGATAGATAGATAGATAGATAGATAGATAGATAGATAGATAGATAGATAGATAGATAGATAGATAGATAGATAGATAGATAGATAGATAGGGTGCATTTTGTAAAATTAAATAAATAAAAAAAGTAATGAAATACTGTAACTACTTATAATATATGTATAGTACATACTACAGTACTGATGCATTTCACTTCGACCAGCCGTTTAAACCTCAGTATTTCAAAGAAGTTGAAGATTTGAATGGAGGTAATGATCCATCCTATCCATTGTACGATTTATATGCAGCATCACACACACACACACTCTCTCTCACACACACACACACACACACACACACACACACACACACACACACACACACACACACACACACACACACACACACACACACACACACACACACACACACACTCTCTCATACGCACATACACACACACACATACACACACACACACACACATTGCATTGTGTGTTCAGAAAAGACAGG
Organism: Hyperoplus lanceolatus; assembly: GCA_026929865.2. Classification (NCBI taxonomy): domain Eukaryota; kingdom Metazoa; phylum Chordata; class Actinopteri; order Uranoscopiformes; family Ammodytidae; genus Hyperoplus; species Hyperoplus lanceolatus. Next base: position 35,339,802 of record CM049401.1, read on the forward strand.
GCACACCAGGGTGACGAAAAGGAGGCAGGTTGGATGGTAATCGGACTGGCGCCTCCTCTGACAGAATCAGGGACACTTTGTTACAGTTAAAGGTGCAGCATCATCATTATTAATAATCTAATGTTATGGCACCATGGGTTGAAGAGAAACTTATTTTCCGATGTAAGTCTGGCACAAATTGCAAAAAAATTTACAATAAAGTTGACTGTGCCTTGACTTGATTTGACTTGATTTCAGTCCCCCCCCCCCCCCCCGCCCTGTGGACAGACAGAGAGCATGCTGGGTAAAAGTGCGAGCTGAACTGAGTTACCTTGTAGTCTGGAGGGATCTGAGCACCGAAGCCGAACGCTGGGAACATTTTGTCGCTGTGAGGAGAAAGAGAACAGAACAGCGATTTGATTTGTGATTAGCTGTCAATGTGTGTCTGTGTGTGTGTGTGTGCGTGCGTGTGTGTGTGTGTGTCAGTCGGTGGGGGTTAACGAGCCCCATTCAGACCAAAACCTAGATCTATACTTCAAAACACTTCACAACACAAAGAATGAAATGCAGTGGGAGTGTCTGAACGGCCTGATTACCTGCTGCTTTGAAAAGTACAAAAGGAAATATGGAGAAAAGTGCGAGAGCTGTGTACTGTATAATTTAAGAAGCATTTTTAGATTGTGTCTTAGTTCGAATCCACATGAACACAGGTATTTCGGTAGCCGTATAGTTTTCTGTGTGATTTGTTCTTTTGTCCTCATGCCAACATCACGACCGGACACTAAAGAATGGAGCTTTTTGAAACCAGATTTTAGAAAATGTCCTCACAATCTGCTACCTGTGAGTACTGTGTGTGTGCATGGAAAGGAATCCAGTCTTAATACACAGCCTATAGGCTCTGTAAACGTGCATGTTGCCAATGGGTCTCTTTTTTTTAAAGATCTCCTATTATACTACTGTTCTGGTCTTCATTTCTTGTTAAAAACGGCTATAGAGCAACCTGACACCAATCACATCACAACAAACCATGTAGATTTTCGGGACACTCTTCCTCTCACCCTAGCCAGCACAGCAGTCTCTCTCTACACACTGCTTTGAGCTTCTCCGCCCCCTCCGCCCCCTCTGCTGCAAACCCCACTCCGTTGTGATTGGTTACCTTCCTTCCGGAACATTTCCAGCAGCACGCGGGGAGATTTCTGAGAGAGGAAGGTGGGGGCATGGCCGGAGGTTGCCTGAGGAGCATTTCCATACATGGAAACATCCGGGTACGTGACGACACGATACCCGGACATTTGAACAAGTGAATTCTCGACCGGCTGCCCTAGTGTTTAGTGCTCTGCACAGCCACCCCAGACGGTCAGCAGGGAATACGTCTAAATGCATGTACGTAATCATTTGATGGTTTGATGGTTAAAGGTCATAAAAGTCGAAAAGTATCATAGGTCCTCTTTAAATACCAAATTTTACATACCATACTTTTACATGCCATTTTTTAAACACACACACACACACACAGTACAGACAGGTAGCGGATCATGAGGAGATATTCACGGATTTTTGGCAAAAAGTGATTTTAACAACAAGCGTTCTCCAGGATCGCTGACTACACCTTTAAATGAATGGTCTCTCCTCTGATTGGCTGATTGGACTGACCTGTCATAGTCCTGGCAGATCTCCCCCACGGCGACCAGAGCCTTGAGGTACTCGTTGGGTTGGTACGGGTGGATGTAGTGCAGGGAGCAGCTGTTACGAGGGTCTCCATTAGACGCAGTGAAGTCAATGGCCACCTGAACACACACCATAGAATATACAGTGAATGGTAAATAGACTTGACTTATATAGCGCTTTTTAGCCGATTTTCTTAGCCCCAAAGCGCTTTAAATTGCTTACCACATTCACCCATTCATACACACACTCATACACCGATCGCAGTAGATTACAGTGTGTAAAAATGAAGGTAGATTTTACTTTATAAGGAAAGTGTGGCTACCTGAACACACAACATAATATACAGTGAATGGTGAATGGACTGAATGGAAAAAAATAAGAGACCACTCCAAATGTTCAGTGTCTGTCGCTTTACTATTTATAGGCATATGTTTGAGTAGAATGCACCTTTTTGGTTTTATACTATGAACTACTGACAACATTTCTACCAAATTCTAATACATTTTTTGTCATTAAGAGCATTTTCAATAAGTTATGCAGAGATGAAGATTAAAGGAAAATCCAGACTGGTCTCTTAATTTTTTTCGGAGCTGTACAGTAAATGGTAAATGGACTTGACTTAAATAGCGCTTTTTAGCCAATTTTCTTAGCCCCAAAGTGCTTTACATTTCTTACCACATTCACACACTTATACACACACTCATACACAGATCGCAGTAGATTACAGTGTGTCAAAATGGTCGCAGGAGATTTTAGTTTATGAGTAAAGTGTGTAATGTATAATTTGAAATATAATCTTTGTCGTCAGTCTTGCAACATACCAGTTAACAAAGCCTAGGCGGTGTGTTAACACTGGATTTATTTTCAGCACACACACACAGTACAGACATGAGGGGATGGGGCGACTGTGGCTCAGTTGGTAGAGCCGGTTGGCCGATGATCAAAGGGTTGGAGGTTCGATCCCCGCCCTGCCACCTATGTCATAGTTGTTGTGTCCTTCGTGATTTCTCTACTTATGACATCTATTGCAGCATGTCCGTCCTGGGAGAGGGATCCCTTACTCTGTCGACTCTCCCTGAGATTTTTTCAATTTTTTTTTTTATTCCCGGTAAAGGGACAACAA
>CM049401.1:35365071-35375071 GCA_026929865.2 Hyperoplus lanceolatus
AACAAAGGCCGGAGCCAATATGGTACATGCTCTATCCACTACACCACCGGAGCGCCCCGGAGATTAAACTCTTGAGGCAGAGAGGTCATGGAGTATTGAGAGATTATGGAGATAGTTCTCATCTCATTTTCTGAATTTCCTTTGGGGAACATGAAGTATATGTCTGTCTGTCTATCCATCTTAATAATCTTTTTACTAGTGTGTGTGTGTGTGTGTGTGTGTGTGTGTGTGTGTGTGTGTGTGTGTGTGTGTGTGTGTGTGTGTGTGTGTGTGTGTGTGTGTGTGTGTGTGTGTGTGTGTGTGTGTGTGTGTGTGTGTGTGTGTGTACCTCTGTCCTGTAGACCAGCTGCATTGTAGCGTCATCATTCAGACGGTAGATCTCTAGAAACGGGTCGGACTTACTGAAGAAGTCCTGGAATACACACACACACACACACACACACACACACATGCGCACACACATGCGCACACACACACACGCGCACACACACACACACACACACGCACACACACACGCGCGCGCACACACACACACACACACACACACACAGATTTATAAAAGTGCTAAAATGCTGTTGTTAGATTTGTCTAAATATCTGTCTTTGTGTTTCACCTTGTCGTCCAGTTTTCTTGCACTGAAGGAAAGCTCAATATAGTCATCATTCCCCGTCAGTTCTTCTGCTGAGATCTACACACACACACACACACACACACACACACACAGACAGACACCCGCACACACACACACACACATACACACACACACACACACAGCTAGATGTTAGTACGTTTAAGAGTGTTGGACAGTGTGGAAGAGGCTTAAAGGTGCTACGAGGAACTTTTAAATATTTCTGAAACAGTCTCATTTTTCCTCTGATGATCATAAATTACATGTAACAGCAAACGAGACCATCAGTGTAAAGAATGCTATTTTTATATAGTTGTTCTTAATGCCTTTGTCATGGGTATACGCTCACCCAACAGCTATTGTTTGTCACCAATACTGTGTTACAGAGTCCTTGGCAAGCTGACTTTTATACCCTCCAAGCTGCAGATAATAATGTGGACTAACCCGTATAAGGTGGAAACCCCCACACATAGCATTGTATAGATATACACACAAACAACCCCCTACTCACACTAACACACACAGAATTAATATGTACAAGGACACAAATTAATTTCCCAACCCTTCAATCAAAATACTCCAATATTTACTACAATAAACCTGGCTGGCATATTCCCTCTCCCCTCCTCATTCTCATGGTTTAATCCTACAGCTTTGGAGCAGACAGACAGACAGACAGACGGACGGACAGAGACAGACAGAGGGAGAGAGAGACGGACAGACAGACAGACAGACAGACACACAGACACACAGACACACAAACACAGGCAGACAGATGGACAAAGAGACAGACACACACAGACAAACAGACTTATTTTTTTATATTGTTATTCTTAATGCCTTTGTCATGGGTATACGCTCACCCAGGAACAACAGCTGGCGTAGTAAAAACACTACCGCTTTTGTCCAAAGGGGGGCGCTAGAATTAACACACACTGAAAGTTCCCTGGAGCACCTTTTAGGTAAGTAAGCCAGACAGAACTGAACAAAGAAGAACAGAAAAGTTCTCAAGAATAAAGGAACGTTGGTGGGAGAAACTCACAGTGATGATGGTTTTTCCCACGATTCCTCCAGGTCTGAGAAGAGCTTTACACAGTTTCCTCTGGGAGACGATCTCACACACACACACACACACACACACACACACACACACACACACACAGGCAAAAAGACACACACACACACACACACACAGACAAAAAGACACACACACACACACACACACACACACACACACACACACACACACACACAGGCAAAAAGACACACACACACACACACACACACAGACAAAAAGACACACACACACACACAGGCAAAAAGACACACACACACACACACACACACACACACAGACAAAAAGACAAACACACACACGCACAAATAAACACACAAACAAACACACACAGTGAGAGAGAGAGTGAGATACACACACAAACAAACACACCCACACTCAGGCACACAGACTCACATAAAAACACACACAGGGAGGATGAGTGATACAGACACAGACACACACACACACAGGCAAAAAAAGATACACATATGCACAAGACACAAGCAGAGAGAGACACACACAAACACACACACATTGCTCACAAACACACAAAGTGAGAGAGATTGAGACACACACCGGAAGAGACACAGACACAGAGACACACACACACACACACACACACACACACACACACACACACACACACACACACACACACATTATTGGCATTTTTTTCTGCACCATCAGCTGGAGAAGTAGTTGCTCTTCAGTATTTTCTCACCATCTGGCCGTTGGGAGAGATGGTACGCACACACACACACACACACACACACACACACACACACACACACACACACACACACACACACACACACACACACACACACACACACTGTCACACACCATCACACCATCAGCAGATTCTGCTCTGAATGTTTAAAACCCAAGAGCGTTTCTAACTTCAGTTTAATGAAGCAACAGAAGGTCCAGCCCTCCTCGCTGTTTACCAGACTGTTAGACTCTCCAAACAGGGAGGGAGTCATATGGAGATGTATTTCCCACTCAATATTTATAAATGTTTTCTTCAGTTTAAAGGGGCACTGTGTAACATTTTAAAGGGACACTGTGTAACATTTTAAAGGGACACTGTGTAACATTTTAAAGGGACACTGTGTAACATTTTAAAGGGACACTGTGTAACATTTTAATTAATGTATTAGCTAAAATCAATATCCTCATTCATAAATATGTCCTCATTGATGTACAATCACCTCTGCCAATAATCTGAATGATCCTGAGCGGAGAATTACAAATATTAATATTACATTTTGTACATTGAGCAGGCAGGTCTTATGGAGGAATCCATGTTTTTGGAATGTCATCGGGTGCATTGTTGAATTGTTCTTGTCCTTGAAGGCCACTGTAGCTTCTGTTATTATTCAAAAGGGGTGGGGTTACCCAGGGAGCGTTGCAATCTAGAACTTTCTTGATGATATTACACAGTGCCCCTTTAACGCCAGATTTGACCAATATTTCCAGCTCATAAACTGCCAAAGTCTTTGCAAAATGACGAGCACCAAAACCAACTGTTCCTCTCCGATGAGTTAGTAACCAGATTGGACAAATATTTACCAGCCAATAGCAGCTTGTATTTTGTCTATTGGATGAGGGGGACATTTATTAGGGCTGGTATCACTCAAGATACTGTATATGTATGTACAGCGTGTATGATTTATATAGACTAAGAGAAGATAAATAGACTAATATCTAGAACCTGAGCCTGAAAAATAAAGTGTTTTTCCTTGCAAGCTATAAATGTTTGATTGATTGAAGTATAAAATAAATATCTCAGAAATCCCATATTTTTTTCAAATTTCAACCACTCTACCACTTTGATGAGAGTTGCAACTCTTTGTTGACATATTAATTATTTTTCATAAATGTAGTTTTAGTGTATTCATCAATGTTTCTATAAAAATTGTTGCATCCACTTGGCAGATATAAATTGACCTGAAACAAATTGATGAAAATTAGCTTATAGCTAAATCTGGTAACTGCTTATGTGCTGTATATTGTCCCTAAGTTCAATAAATTTAGTGCAAATAAATAACATTTTTTTTTTCCATTTTTTCCTTAAAAGGGTCTCATTATATGTCCATATTTCTGATATTTTGGACAAGGCTGTGCGGTTTTAAATTGACTAGTTGAGAATCCAACAGGAATTGAAATTAAAATTTAGAATTGTTCTTGTCCAAGGCAGTAGCTTCTGTTATTATTCTAAAGGGTTGGGGTTACCAGGGAGGTTTTTTTTTAAAAATTTTTGAAATTTTTTTGATATTTATAACCCCCCCTTAAGATGTCCTTTAAATTTAAAAAGAATAATAGTCAAAACATTAAATAAAAAATAGATCAAAATAAATAGAAACATTTTAAAACGTCGTATTGAGTGCCTGACCTGCCCCAGTGTGCACTCCACGGAGCCCAGGAAGTCGGCCTCCTTCAGGCTGTTCACGTCGTAGAGCTCAAAGCGAAGACGCTGAACCTCTTCAAAATAAAAGTCCAACGTGAAAACCTTTGAGTAAGTCGGGTTCACACAGCTGCGGATCACCTCCGTACGGTCCACCTGCAACACACACAGGAATAGTTCAGTTTTATTATTTCATTTAACAGGCCCTGCGTTCCAATCCCCATACATTCTGCTATTTAGTATGGTAGAAAAAAGATTTAGGATGTCCCATGTCTTGTGGCCAGATTTAGGATGGTTAGAAGTACCCGGATGTCCTACTTCACGCGGCCAAGATTGTTAGTGTTGAAAAGGGTTTTCTTTTTGGGGGAGCCAAATCAGTGACACGTGAAGTGACGTAACATCGACGAAGCCTCCATAAGAAATACCCGGATGTCCTACTACATCCGTCTGAGATTTTTAGTGTTGAAAACTGCATCCTATTTGGGTAATGCTGACCCACAATATAGTGTGCAGCTCAAGTGACGTCACATCGATGGAGCCTCGCGAAAAAAAAAAGATTGCCGACTAACACATTAATACAGTTGGGGGGATCCTTATGTAAATTGCAAAAGGGATGTGCATATTGAGGCACTTGGAGGGAAACAAGACCGTGACACACTAGCCCCTGTGTTATGACCTAGCATTCATCTTCATGACGACAGCCTGGACAATCAAACAAAGCAGGTGTGACAGCTGACAATACCACTACACTATAGAACCACACTTTATGAAAATCACATACCTCTTTTATTGAATCCCTCTCAGTAGAAGCAACATAGTATCAATGATGAAGAGGGCAACTCAAGCCCAGAAATGTTTCTTGTTCCAAAGAGGTTTGTGGTAATGGAGCATGTGAGCTTGTTGACACTTAAACATGGCAAAAAAGGTATTCAACCTCGACGAGGATGGGATTCGAACCCACGCGTGCAGAGCACAACGGATTAGCAGTCCATCACCTTAACCACTCGGTCACCTCGTCCTGCGTTAAGGAGTTTTAAAGTTCTGTCCAGTCTGTTGTCATGAAGACGATTGTTTAGTTAGAACACCAGGCCTGATTGGCGCGGTAATATTTTTAGCGGGCTCTTCTACACAGAAATGAGGCTTCTAGAGTATTGGTTCTAAGGATTTTCTACCTTCAAACATCTGGAGATTCTTGGTTTTCATAAAGCGCGGTTCTATCAAACAGTTTCAAAGTTCTGTCCAGTCCGTTGTCATGAAGAAGATTGTTTTGTCAGAACACCAGACCTGATTGGCGCAGGAATATTTTTACCAGGCTCCGCCGCACAGAAAGGAGCCTTCTAAAGTATTGGTTCTAAGGATTTTCTACCTTCAACCATCATGGTTTCCATAAAGTGTGTTTCCATAGTGTAGTGGTCATCATATCTGGTTAACACGCAGAAGGTCCTAGGTTCAATCCCCAGTGGATCAGTCCAAACTTTCTCTTAAATTCAGACCTAGAATTTGTCTTGATGACAAATGGACTTGGACTTGGACTTGTATAGCACTGTATCTCCATTTATCACAGACTCAAAGCGCTTTACATTGTTTTTTGTACACATTCACCCAGTCACACACACATTCATACACCGATAGCAGCAGCTTCCACGCAGGGTAGTGAGCTAACTAAGCTAACTATCGGGAGTTCAGTGTCTTGCCCAAGGACACTTCGACATGTGGCGGGGAGACGGGGGATTGAACCTCCGACCCTGCACACCAGAGGCGAACTCCCTACCCACTTCGCCACTGCCGCCCCAACAGCCTGGACAATCAAACAAAGCAGGTGTGACAACTGACAATGGTTCAATGGACCTTCTGCATGTTAAGCAGACGTGATGACCACTACACTACAGAACCACATAATGATGGAGAGGGCAACTCAAGCCCAGGAATGTGTTCCAAAGAGGTTTGTGGTAATGGAGCATGTTAGTTTGTTGAAACGTACACAAGGCAGACTAAAGTTATATTTAACTAAAAAGAGGATGGGATTCAAACCCATGAGTGCAGAGCACAATGGATTAGCAGTCCATCACCTTAACCACTCGGTCACCTCAGCTTGCATCAACAAGTTTTAAGGTAAAGCCTAGGCTGTTGTCATGAAGACGATCATTAGGTCAACGCTTGACTCAAACGGCCGGTAACATTTTCTTTCTTGCTCCTCCCCGCAGAAACAAGGCTTTTAAAGCATTGTGTCTAAGGATGTTCTACCTTCAACCATCTGGAGGTACCTGGTTTTAGCTAATACGTGGTTCTATAGTGTAGTGGTCATCACGTCTGCTTTACACGCAGAAGGTCCTGGGTTCAATCCCCAGTGGAATCAAAGCTTTATAAGCCTCTGTAGTTTGGTATGGAACAGTAACACCAGCTTGGTGAAACCGCTCTGATCTCAGGAGCTTTACATGTGTTTCTCTCCCGCGAATCAGTCCAGACTTTCTCCAATCTCTGTGGAGAGGAGACCTTTAAAAAAAGACAGGCCCTGTGTTTTGACCTAGCATACGTCTTAATGACAACAGCCTGGACAACCAAAGTGTATCAATGGTGAAGAGGGCAACTCAAGCCCAGAAATGCACCTTGTTCCAAAGAGGTTTGTGGTAATGGAGCATGTTAGTTTGTTGAAACGTAAACAAGGCAGACTAAAGTTATATCTAACTACGACGAGGATGGGATTCGAACCCACGCATGCAGAGCACAATGGATTAGCAGTCCATCACCTTAACCGCTCGGTCACCTCGTCCCGCATCAACACGTTATGCTACTGTCCAGCCTGTTGTTATGAAGACGATCGTTTTGTCAGAACACCAGACCTGATTGGCCCAGGAATATTTTTACCAGGCTCCGCCACACAGAAAAGAGGCTTCTAAAGCATTGGTTGGTTTGTATAAGGCAGGTTCTATAGTGTAGTGGTCATCACGTCTGCTTTACATGCAGAAGGTCCTGGGTTCAATCCCCAGTGGAAGCAAAGCTTTATAAGCCTCTGTAGTTTGGTACAGAACCTTAACACCAGCTTAGTGAGACCGCTCTGATCTCAGGAGCTTCACATTTGTTTCTCTACCTCAACTTTCTCCAATCTCTGTGGGGAGGAGCCCTTTAAAAAAATAATTGGTGTGTGGTATGACCTAGCATCTGTCTTAATGAGAACAGCCTGGACAATCAAACAAGGTATCTGACAATGGTTCTACTGGGGATTGAACCCAGGACCTTCTGCGTGTAAAGCAGACGTGATGACCACTACACTATAGAACCACACTTTAAGAGAATCAGATATCTCTTTTCTTGGATCCCTCTCAGTAGAAGCAACATAGTATCAATGATGGAGAGGGCAACTCAAGCCCAGAAATGTTTCTTGTTCCAAAGAGGTTTGTGGTAATGGAGCATGTTACTATGTTATCACCTGATGAAGGCAGACTAAAGTTATATTAAACTACGACGAGGATGGGATTCGAACCCACGCGTGCAGAGCACAATGGATTAGCAGTGCATTCAAACGATTTTCCCTGACTGTATTAAGGCGTTAAGGCCGGATAGAGAGCTGAGAGTTGCAGCAGACCTCAAGTTTTCTGAGAGTTTGTTCTAGAGATTCGGTGCTTGAAAACTAAAAGCTGCTTCTCCTTGTTATGTACAGTATGTTCTGGTGTCTTGTCTATCTAAGTTTCTGTTGTTCTTGCCTATAAAACAAATTGCACCAGTGCACACATTAAGTTGAAGTTGAGTTGAGTTGACAAAGTCTCGGCCCACTTGTCTGGTCCGCTTTTGGTGTTGAGTACGTCTGTGGCAAAAGTGAACCCCAGTTGGTTTCAAATGGACCAAAAAAGGAAGGACTAAAGTTATTTTTAACTACGACGAGGATGGGATTCAAACCCACAATGGATTAGCAGTCCATCACCTTAACCACTCGGTCACCCCGTCTCTTATCAGCAAGTTTTCAATATCCAGTGTGACTAAAAAAGCTTAATTTAAATGAAAAATCCAACAATGCCCCTTTCTTCCCCACTCATATGTGTGAGTACAAAACCAGGAGGACTGTAGGAGGCAATAGCAGAGCAGTGAGGTGAATATGGAACAATATTCATTACAGGATCATGTGCCGAGGCGACAGGCTTCAGATCAGATGAAATACATTTCACTAGATTTGATCAAAAGAAAAACGTGTTTGTCTCACAGCGGGAGAGGTTTGTCTGATCCTTTCATCCAGCAACTGTGATCTCTGTAGCAGACTCTATCTATCTATCTATCTATCTATCTATCTATCTATCTATCTATCTATCTATCTATCTATCCATCCATCCATCCATCCATCCATCCATCCATCCATCCATCCATCCATCCATCCATCCATCCATCCATCCATCCATCCATCCATCTATCTATCTATCTATCTATCTATCTATCTATCTATCTATCTATCTATCTATCTATCTATCTATCTATCTATTTTGAAGAATTTCTTTTTTTTTAGTAGATACTTCTTTTGTCAGTGGGGGGAATTCATTGTTTAGACAGACATGCAAACAGGACCTATAATCTACTTATACATTAATTGAGAGCTGTCAGTGTGTTTAGGGGTAGAGTGCCTTGCTCAAGGGCACCTCGGCAGTACCCAGGAGCTAAATTGGCATCTCTCACAGACTTAGAAATATTGCTGTATTTCTGATATACTGCTAACATCCTACTTTATATTTAATGAGCACTTTTAAAGACTTTTTGAAGCCTTGCCTAGTTACGGTTACTGCGTTCCACACTGTTGTAAGCTCACTAATTGGCTCTATTTTTACCTCACCGCTCAAATGTCTTGTGCCATTTTTGCACCTTCGATAATGAAGCAGTGTTATATATCTTAAACCATCTGCAAATGCACAATCATAATTTATTTATATAGACGGAGGAGGGCTGTGTGAAAATCCATATCTAGGTGTGAAGACTCTGATGTTAAAGCTGGAGCATATGATTTGGGGAGAAAATGGCAGTTGGGATAGAGATTCGAATCCAAATACCTCAACCGCTCCACTTGTTCTCTTTGGTCCCTCCCCTATGGTCCCTCCCTGATACGCTCTACACCAACAACGTCGGTGCCAGGGAATGGAATGGACAGTCCCAACAGCCAATAAGAACGGAGAATCGGGGCCTCGCTCTGATTGGTCAAAGTGTACCGCTCATGTTAACTTTGACCAATCAGAAATCATATACCCCAGCTTTAAAGCCACACTTTTCGTTTCCTGAGATTAATTGAGATATTTAATGGAGATAAAAATACACAAATGCAACTTTTATATGGAAAGGAATTTTTAAAGCTATAGTGCGTAACTTCTGTCGCCCCATGAGGTAATTAGAACAACACTGTCGGTGCATCTACATGAGGTAAAGCCTTCAGTGATGGCACATGGATTTTATACCCTCTGCTGTACATCCAGGTTTATTTACTTAGCAGTAGAATCAACAACTGAAACATTTATTGGGCTCTTCTTGGGATTTTTTTGAGCTCTTGCACCGGTGTCAGCAGTGCACACACACACACACACACACACACACACACACACACACACACACACACACACACACACACACACACACACACACACACACACACACACACACACACACACACCATGCTGTGCTTAGTTCTATTGAACAAACAAACTGCTGTAATTCATTGTTCATTTATCAGCTCTGACGAACAGCTGGATGGATTTACTTTTCTCTCCGCAGAAAATTTAATAGAATATTTTAAATCCTCTATTGTTTAAGGGATTTTGTTTTCGCGCTGCTGCTGCCGCCGACGACTGTGAAACCATCCCTGTGTTCCAATCCCCATTCTTCCATACTATTTAGTATGCCAGAAAAAGATTTAGGATGTCCCAATACATGCACGTCAATT
>CM049401.1:35385071-35457571 GCA_026929865.2 Hyperoplus lanceolatus
CACAAACACACACTCCTCTCTCTCTGTCTCTCTCTGTCTCTCACACACACACACACACACAATCTTATACTTCTATCCTTGTGAGGACACCATCTAAAATAAATGCCTAACCCCAACCCTTACACTAACCCTTGCATAAACATAATTCATGCCTGAACCTTAAAACCTAGTGTTAACCCTCAAACAGCCCTTTGAAGAAGTACTTTCCAAAAATGTCCTCACTGTGATGGCTAAAAGTTTAAATTGGTTCTCAGATTCCTCTACAAATACAAACACACACACACACACACACACACACACACACACACACACACACACACACACACACACACACACACACACACGGAAGAAGATAGCAGACTCTGGCGCCCTCTGTTGGCGGAGCACAGGAAACACATTTTTTTAACTCAGATGTCGTCATGAAATGTTCCCAGTTGATTACTGTCATTAAAACTATTATTTTTTTGTAATAAAAAGTTTTCAGAAATCTTTTAATAAATATGCAATTTGGCAATATCAAACCACACATATGTGTAGCCTACATATGCACCTCTAAATGGTCTAGGGCCAACATATATTACCGATCTGCTGGTTATGAGCCGTCCAGAGCCCTTAGGTCGTCTGGGACAGTCATCAGCCCCAGATTAGGATAAACAAGGAGCAGACAGGTAGAAGACAGCAGACAGACAGACGGACAGGTCTACTTACAGTCCCTAGAGTTAGGACTAAACGAGGAGAAGCAGCTTTTAGTTTTTATGCACCAAAAATCTGGAACAAACTCCCAGAGAACTTGAGGTCTGCTGCAACTCTCAGTTCTTTTAAATCAAGTCTGAAGACTTTTCTGTTTCCATTTTAACCTGTACTTTTTAAATGTTATTCATTTGCTTTTAAATGTTTTATTCATTCGCTTTTCTAATGTGTATTGTGTATTCTAATCTTGCCCCTGTAAAGCACTTTGAGTGGCCTTGTGTCTGAATTGTGCTATATAAATAAACTTGCCTTGCCTTGCCTTTTAAAAAAAATGATGTTGGATAAAGCCAGGGTTCAAATCTATATGTCCTTTTTAAAAACATAGTAGTTTCCAAAGTTTTTACAGAAAATATTTTGGACACAGCATGTTTTCAAAAATACAATGTAGAGGTCTTAAACATGCATTGTGTGTGCACGTCTTTCAGTGTGTGTGTGTGTGTGTGTGTGTGTGTGTGTGTGCACGTCTTTCAGTGTGTGTGTGTGTACGTCTTTCAGTGTGCGTGTGTTTCAGTGTGTGTGTGTGTGTGTGAACATATTTCAGTGTGTGTGTATATCTAGACTATCAGTGTGTGTGTGTGTGTCTTTCAGTGTGTGTGTGTGTGTGTGTGTGTGTGTGTGTGTGTTTGTGTGTGTGTGTGTGTGTGTGTGTGTGTGTGTGTGTGTGTCTTTCAGTGTGTGTGTGTGTGTGTGTGTGTGTCTTTCAGTGTGAAGAAAATGTCTCATAAATCAGACAATTAACAACATAAGAAAGAAATCATTCCATCATAACCTTCACGTGCCGACAAAAATAAAACTATCTCAAACGTTTATAACAAATTAAAAAATCAGACCACAAAAAGGTGGCGACACGCCTCCAATTAAAAACCTCATTTATTTTGAAAGTTTTAACCGGAATCAGAATGTCTTATTTCCAACTTGACAAGATAAAAGGTTGAGCGTAAATGCGGAAGTTAGTCAGTCGCAGCAGCAAAGACACAAATTAGCGAGCACATTTTCAACTCCGCTTCTGGAAACTGTATTTTCCCCCACAGCTGGATTTAACCCTGAAAGGTGAGTGTATACCTTTCAATATTCCACTTTTTATCTAGTTATTTTAGTGTGAATAACTTCGGCTGTTAGCAGACTTTAGGCCACATTTCAAAGTTTCGTGTACAACGCCAAAACACCCAAGTTCCCTTTCTCTTGCGTAGGTAACTAACGTCGCAAAGCCAGACTAGGTTAAAAACTCTTAAAATGTAACTATTCTAAGTCTAAGTCTTATTTCCTTTATAAAAATAACTCTTTATCCGTCTGGAAATCTCTAAATATGTAATAAAAGACCCGTTCTCCAGTTCGGCTTGAATTTCACATCCCTGGCATCTTTTTTGAATACTTTTGGATTTTCATTTTAGGAACGCAAACACAAAACTGAAAAAGTGAACACACAAACAAAACGCAAATAAAATAAAAAAACTATCATGGCGTACTTTAGGCTACTTTATAGGTTTCTAAGGTCATGGTTTAAACTAAAGGGTAAATGTTAAGCAGAAAATAAAAAAGTCAATTGTCTCGCGTCTTTAACCTGACTGTTTGCTCACCTTTCCGAGTTTATAGTTCCGATATACGCGTGGTAATTCCCCCAGGAAGTTTTTCCGTTAATGTTTAGCCTGCAGCATGTGTCATTAGACAACGTTGTTTAAAAGGATGATTATCGCGATTTTTAAGTATAAAAGCAGACGCCGAATTTACTATCGTTCGTGTCAGTTTACGACAAACGCCTTTGACCATTTTCTGCAGTGTTTATATATCTGTTAATAGGCTAAACAGTATTAATTATGATAGATTTTCAAGTTGATTTTGGTGTTATGAGACACACACACACACACACACACACCAAGGCAGGCATACACACACATTAATACATAATCTTATCAGTGTTTTTATAGCTCACCTGCGCATTAGGCTACTGTAGGCCTACCTGTGCGCGTGCTTAGTTTCACTTTCACTCTTAAAGGTGCACTATGCAACTTTGTGTGTGTCAGAGAAGTGAATATGTTCGAAATCGAATCTAAGGTTATATTCTCATAACTGAATAAACAAACTTTCCTCACAGGGAAAATGTGATCCCTGGAACACTGTTTGAAGTTAGAAAGCTTCCTGAAAAGTTACTGTTTCACTGTTGTTGTTTACAGCAGCAGGGCCCACAGTTTGGTTTACAAACATATTCTAGTCATACCGCCTCCATATGTTTAGTAAACTAACTGCAGGCTCTGTGAATGTAAACAAATCCCCCTCCTCTGAAACAGCATTGTGACCCTTTAACATAAGTTAGAAACTTTCCATGGAAATGAACAATAATTAACTCAGATCATCTAACACAAACCTTCTGACCTCCATCACAAGATCAAAACACCGCACCACAGGAGACAGAGCTTCTGCCATTTCTGCCCCAACCCTCTGGAACTCCCTCCCCCCAAACATCCGAAACTCAGTCATTCAAAAGCCGACTCAAAACTCACCTCTTCAAGAAGGCACATGACACCTGACTCCACCCATACCACACCTGACTCTATTTTGAATTTGTTTTTGTATCTTGTTTTCGTGTTTTTTCTTTTCTTTATGTATATTCTATGTGATGTAAAGCGTCTCTGAGTGACCTCCAAAAAAGCGCTATATAAATCCTATCAATTATTATTATTATTATTATTATTATTGTTATTATTATTATTAAAAATTCTTGGTTAATTCATGGGCTACTAACTAAATGTATTTACCGGGTTATATACAGACAGATATAAAAAATTTGTTTTTTCATAAGCAGAAATGCATGCAAAAATGTACAGCAGCAGGGCCCACAGTTTTGTTTACAAACGTGTGTCTGTCTGTGTGTCTTTCTCTCTCTCCCTCTCTCTGTCTGTCTGTATCTCTCTCTAACCATCTCTCTTTCTGTCTCTGTTTCTCTCTATCTCTCACTCTGTCTCTGTTTCTCTCTCTCTTTATGTATCTGTCTCTCTCTCACTAACCACCTCTCTCTCTCTCTGTCTGTCTGTCTCTCTCTCTAACCATCTCTATCTCTCTGTCTGTCTCTCTCTCTCTCTAACCATCCCTCTCTCTCTCTCTCTCTCTCTCTATAACCATCCCTCTCTCTCTCTCTCTCTATAACCCTCTCTCTCTCTCTCTCTCCCCCCCCTCTCTCTCTCTAACCATCCCTCTTCTGTCTCGTCTCTCTCTATAACCTTCCCTCTCTCTCTCTCTAACCATCCCTCTCTCTCTCTCTCTATAACCATCCCTCTTCTGTCTCTCTCTCTCTATAACCATCCCTCTCTCTAACCATCTCTCTCTCTCTGTCCCAGCACCATGGCCTCCTCCACAGTCTCTCTCTCTCTATAACCATCTCTTTCTGTCTCTGTATGTCTCTCTCTCACTCTCTTTCACTCTGTCTCTCTCTCTAACCATCTTTCTCTGTCTCTCTATAACCATCCCTCTCTCTGTCTCTCTCTCTCTATAACCATCTCTCTCTTCTCTCTCTCTCTCTCTCTCTGTCTCTCTCTCTCTAACCATCTCTTTCTGTCTCTGTATGTCTCTCTCTCTCTCTATCTCTCACTCTCTTTCACTCTGTCTCTCTCTCTAACCATCTTTCTGTCTCTCTATAACCATCTCTCTCTCTCTCTCTCTCTCTCTCTCTCTGTCTCTCTCTCTCTCTAACCATCTCTTTCTGTCTCTGTATGTCTCTCTCTCTCTCTATCTCTCACTCTCTTTCACTCTGTCTCTCTCTCTAACCATCTTTCTCTGTCTCTCTATAACCATCCCTCTCTCTGTCTCTGTCTCTCTCTCTCTATAACCATCCCTCTCTTTCTAACCATCCCTCTCTCTCTCTGTCTCTCTCTCTATAACCATCCCTCTTTCTAACCATCCCTCTCTCTCTCTGTCTCTCTCTCTATAACCATCCCTCTTTCTAACCATCCCTCTCTCTCTCTGTCTCTCTCTCTATCCCTCTTTAACCATCCCTCTCTCTCTCTGTCCCAGCACCATGGCCTCCTCCACAGTCTACTCTGCCACCACGGCTCCAAACCCTAAAACCAGCTGCTTCCTGCTCCCATCAGAGCACCTGGACAAAGGACGATTCATCGTCAAAGGCCTTGAAGTGGTGAGTACACGTTTTTTTTTTTTTTTTTTTTTTTTTTTTTGGCATTTTATTGTATGCTTTATTGACAGTGCAGAGAGACAGAGGTGAAATGGGTCGGAGAGGGGAACGACATGCAGAAAAAGGGGGTCATTGTGGTGCAGTGGTTACAGTCCTCTTCACAGCAGACCCGGGTTAGAATCCAGCCCGTGGACCTACTTCAGCGGTGGGAATATGAAGGTGTATTGAACTCTGAGATCCTATGTAGTATAAATGTGCGAAAAATGTTAGAAATCGGTTCATCCTAGCCTGAGAAAAGGCAGAAAGAGTGTTTTATGGTCTCACTGTCTAACCCTATATTTTCCAATGTGTCTCGCTCGGCTTTTTTATTATACCCATCCCAGTTTACAGAGCCTAGGCTGTGTATGAAGACTGGATTTATTTTTTTTTTTTTCAAATCTTAAAATTGACCAGTGTTTTTGCCTGCAGTGTCTCACCTTAACCTAAAAATAGTTCTGTGTCTTTTTTTTCTTTCAATAAACCCATGACAAGTGTTAAGACATATTTGAACTGCAGACATGAGCTACATTTTCCATTTTTACAGCATTTCTTAGACTCAATAAAGCGACTATAATCATATAAGGGCGAGCTAGTGCTTTTAAAGTATAGCTTGGTTTTTTGAATATGGGTCTCTTTCCATATCTTATCATGCAGGTGATATTTTCCCCTCTCTCGTTGGGCAGGGAAAACTCTCACTTCCTTTCTTTGTCAAACCCAGTTGTTAGTCGTTTGCTGTCGCTTGTCTTGTTGAGAAATAAGCTGCAGACGGATTTTACTCTCTTATTTCATCATAACATTGCGCCTTGATCTTGCCTCTTGCTTTTATATCCGTCGCATCCCCGTTTGTTTTCATATGGAGGCTTCGTCGATGTGATGTCACTTCACGTGCGCACCGGATTGTGGGTCAGAATCGCCCAAATAGGATGCAGTTTTCAACACTAACAATCTTGGCCGGATGAAGTAGGACATCCGGGTACTTCTAACCATCCTAAATCTGGCCACAAGAATCGGGACATCCTAAATCTTTTTTCTACCAAACTATATAGTAGAAAGTATGAGATTCGGAACGCAGGGACAGTCTTAGTGGTTTCCTGTTGTTTGTCTTGTTGTGAAATGGGCTGCAGGCGGTTTACACTAGAGCAAGTCTGTGCAGGTGAAAACGTGACAAACTGGTCCCCTCGCTTTGTTTACACACACACACACTCAGGACTGGGCTAGTGTTACAGACAGAACGGTGTGTGTGCGTTCCAAATCTCATACTCTGTGTAAGGCAAGGCAAGTTTATTTCTATAGCAAAATTCAGACACAAGGCCATTCTCAAAGTGCTTTACAGGGGCAAGATTAAAAGCGAATGGAAAAATATGAATAGAAATAAAACATACATTTTTTTTTTTTTTAAATACAGGTTTAAAGGGACTACAGAAAAGTCTTCAGATTTGATTTAAAAGAGAGAGAGAGAGAGCTGAGAGTTTAAGTTCATTGAGTTGTTTTTTTTTACATACAGTCGAATCTCAGAAAATTAGAATATCACAGAAAAGTGCATTCAAACAGGTGCGTTCCAAAATTCAAGATTGTTTTATTGACATCTGCACATTAACGATTACAGAGCAGTCACTGGCAATGAAATCCTTTAGTCTTGGGCTCCTCCAACACAGAGCAATATAAAGGAAAAAGCATAAGAGAAACACAAGTATGAAAACTAAACTAAACTAAACTGTAAACAGACATCTCACTCTTTGTCTCAGTCATTTTAGTTTTTTATTTCACATACAGCGTCATCTGAAAAAGTTAGAATATTACGGAAAAGTCAATAAGGTAAACTTTCATGTATTCTAGATTCATTACACAAAGTGAAATATGTCAGACCACACACAAGCCTTTATTTTGGTTCAATTTGGATGATTATGGCTTACAGCTCATGGAATAGAAAAAATCCAGTATCGGGGGGGGGGGGGGGGGGGGGGGGGGGGGGGGGGGGGGGGGGGGGGGGGGGGGGGGGGGGGGGGGGGGGGGGGGGGGGGGGGGGGGGGGGGGTGTGTGTGTGTGTGTGTGTGTGTGTGTGTGTGTGTGTGTGTGTGTGTGTGTGTGTGTGTGTGTGTGTGTGTGTGTGTGTGTGTGTGTGTGTGTGTGTGTGTGTGTGTGTGTGTGTGTGTGTGTGTGTGTGTCTCTCTCTCTCTCTCTTTAGGAAGCTTTAATTTGGGAAGTGAAAGTCCCACATAGCATAGCGTTTGCATTTTCGCAACTTTTACAACCGGACAATTGAGGGCTGCATCCGGCCGACAGGAGGGAGTAAGAGGATGTTCTATGCGTCATGATCCTGCTGTAAATGTTAAAGGTTGATCATGTCTGTCTGTCTGTCTGTCTAATCAACAACTGAAACCTTTCTTGGGATTTTTCTGAGCTCCTGCACCAGTGTCGGGGGAGGGGTGGGGAGGGGGTTGACACCAGTTTTTAAACACTGCCATACTGAGAAATACAAGAGAGAGTTTTGTGGAACTTTGTGTCAACTCATTTGGCGATGGCTTGAATATAACCGTCATTAACGTATATGAAAAACTTACGCACTATAGCTTTAATATACAGCAATGCATCATAATCTCTCTCTCTCTATCTGTCTGTCTATAGAGAGCTAAGAAATGAAAATAAGTCTCTCCCTCCCTAGTAGAAAGTGTATTCTTAGTAAACGCTGACGTCTTGTGGTTGAATGTTTCAAAGTCTTTTTAGAATAATATATACAACATGTTCTCTAACTATTTCTACATTAAAAGCCAGCCCTGCCGTCATGGGAACAGTTTGGTTTACCACATCACCTAGGTGTGTGTGTGTGTGTGTGTGTGTGTGTGTGTGTGTGTGTGTGTGTGTGTGTGTGTGTGTGTGTGTGTGTGTGTGTGTGTGTGTGTGTGTGTGTGTGTGTGTGTGTGTGTGTGTGTGTGTGTGTGTGTGTGTGTGTGTGTGTGTGTGTGTGTGTGTGTGTGTGTGTGTGTGTGTGTGTGTGTGTGTGTGTGGTTCACCAAATATACTAAAATACACTCCATTTATGTTCTCCGTCTATAGTCTGTCTGAGAGTGAATCAGAATCCAGTGTACATGTTACCTCCAATGCAATGCTCTCTTCCAATAGCAGATTAAAGTTTTTGCAATTACATTTTTTATTTGTTTTTTTTTTGCATGTAAGAAAGTATAAGGCAGATAGAAAAGAAATTAGTTGATTTTTTTTTTTTTTTTTTTTTTTTTGATTTTTCTTATTCTCTTTGGAGTTATTTTGTGGTCGACTTTTGTCGTTTTAAAACATACATTTGATTTTCGAAAAAGAATTGTGCGATGCAAGAGACACAGAACACAAACAAAAGGCATAAAATGTTACAACATATTCTGCACATGGCATTCTGAAGGGTTAGGGTCATATTTGTGTGTGTGTGTGTGTGTCTCTCCCTACGTGTGTGTGTATCTCTGTCTCTACGCGTGTGTGTGTGTGTGTCTCCCTACGTGTGTGTGTGTATCTCTGTCTCTATGCGTGTGTGTGTGTCTCTCCCTACGTGTGTGTGTGTGTGTGTGTGTGTGTGTGTGTCTCTCTCCACGTGTGTGACGAGGCGTGGCAGTCTTCCTTTTCCTGTTGACTCAGGGGCACTTTACACGACAACACGAAACGGTGCAAACGCGGAAAAATTCCCGCGGTTGCACTATATCATTTACAGGAAAACAGCAAACGCAGGCATGAAACCGCAGGTTTTTGAGATCACCTCCCAGGGAGGATTTTTTGGAAAACTTAACGGTTTTGGTTTCCTGTAAACACCGAAACCATTTCCCCTGATAACGTGACGTCACGGCTCCACCCTCACACATGCGTAGTCTATAACATTTGCTGTCAAAATACCCACAACACAAGCGAGTTATAAAGTTAGAAGACAACATGAACGGTGTCTCCACGGCACCATCACTGTGATCAGCGGAGAGTGACGTGCAGGGCTAAAATATAGCCTAACACTCGCCAATTTAGTCTAAGCGATTAGTAAGTTATTGAGACCACCGGCCACTGTCTGGGGAAAGATTTGTGCTCTGCCGGTTTTTCTAGCCAAATAAACGTGTGTAGCTTCTATGCCAGGGCAGCGACACGGCTCTCTCTACATTAAAAAACACTATCCATAGTTCAGCGCGCAGCGGTTAAGTTACTGTTCAACAAAAGGAGCATTAAGGCTACGGCTTCACAGTAAAAGCATTTCACTGGCTAAACATTAATACCATTTCACTGGACACACGTGAGTTGACTTTTATTTTGAAGTACGACTAACAGGAAGGTATCCGCTCACGAAGCCCCTTCACTATCAGCAAGTCTTCTGTTTTTACGAGTTCAATGCGGTGAAATAAGAGGACAGAAAGCTTGTCATTTACAATACTTGTAACCCCAAGCTTACACCAACCGCTTTATGAACGTTAGTGGCATTCATTTTCGGTTACAGTAAGGTTTTATGCATCAAATTGTACTGGAAGAGCTATCTCCTAGGCTGTGTCACAGCTGACTATTGGCTTGGCATGGCTGCTACACTGCTTCTACAGCGATTTCGGCCCGTTTCCTCTGAAAACATGTGTACGGGTGAAGATGTCAGATAAATTGTGTCTGAACGGGTTTTTTTTTTAAACCAAAAACTGGAAAACTGTCACGTTTTCACAGTGTAAAGTGCCCCTCAGCTCAGTGCGGTTCAGACTCGCGACACACTTTAATAAAAGTGTGTGTGTGTGTGTGTGTGTGTGTGTGTGTGTGTGTGTGTGTGTGTGTGATGAGGGTTTATATATTGTGGTTTTGTTTTTATATGGAAGCGAATGGGAGGTTAGGGTGAACTAACTTTTTTACTTCCTGTATATTTTTCCTTTGAACAAACCGATTGGGACATCACACACACACACACACACGCACACGCACACGCACACACACACACACACACACACTCTTTAACCTACAAACACAGATTAATTCCAAGCAGATCCAGTGTTAACAGACATTGATGAGATAAGGTCTTTTCCTGCGTTTCAAATCTCATATTCTTTTCCCTATTCTACATCTGATCATAAACAGTATCTAGTTAGTATGCAGTATGCTACAACTGGGACATACTTTTACTTATTTATTTCATCCTAACATGGCTCCTTGAACTTGTCTCTTGCTTATACATATCTGTCTCATCGCTGGTTGTTTTCACTGGGAGGCTCAGTCCATGTGATAATGTAACTTCTGCTGCAGTGGATTGTGGGTCAGAACCTCCATAAGGCTGCTGGTTTCAACACTATTAAATCACCACCGGATGTAGTAGGACATCTGGGTATTTTTCAGCATGCTGCATCTGACATCATGTATTGGGACAAACTCAATCTAAACGCAAACATTTCTTTTTTTCAAGCACTGGTCAATTTTTATATTTGTCTATTTATCTTCCATAACATGTCTTCTTTCATACTAGTATAAATCAAAGGTCCAACATGTACATTCAGGTGTTTATTTGACTAAACCTTGTCTGTTTGCGTCTGTATATTTCTCCTATACAACCATCTTTAACGGACATTATCTCAACAATGGGTTTTTTTCAATACTCTGAACCAAATCATCTCAACTTCAACTTTCCATAATCATTCTCAGCACTATTCTGAAGGTTATTACCGAAGGATTTCTTCATCTGTTGTTCATCGTCTTATATGATTCGACATTTTCCTCTTAAAAACATTTTTAAGCCCTATACATAGCATTTTAACTGCATTTCTTCCCCTGTCTTGTCCCCTCGCTCGACTAAACTTTCCATAATCATTCTCAACACTATTCTGAAGGTTATTACTGAAGGATTTGTTCATATGTTGTTCACTGTTGTTCTTAAAACCATGATGGGGGAAAAAAAATGCATTTTCGGAACCTGTACATAGTATTTTAACTGCTTTCCCCCCCGTCCTGTCCCGTCTAGCTGCTGTCCCTTGTGGCCTTTGTCTTAGAGGAGGTGGTGAACAGTTGTGAGAGTTGCTCCGCTCTGTATTTCTTCGAGTTCGTCAGCTGTACGGCCTTCCTCTTCACGCTGCTCCTCCTCATCCTCCTCTCAACCACGCTGCACACACGGGTCGGAATAGACTGCTGGAAACAAGTGGTGAGATTTTATTTTATTTTATTTTATTTTATTTTATTTTATTTTATTTTATTTTCTCTGAGGAACTTCCAGATGTGGTAATAATTTTGAAGAAGAATTATTTTTATTATTTTGTTTTTTTCAAGATTTTATTTTTGGCATTTTTTAAGTTTTATTGACAGTTTGGAGAGACAGAGATGACATGGGGCAAACAGATATAATTATTTTTTTTCTTTAAAGGTGTAGTCAGTGATTCTGGAGAACGCTTGTTGTCAAAATCAGTGAATATCTCCTCATGATCCACTACCTGTCTGTACTGTGTGTTCATCAGAGGTGCTCAGAGGAACTTTCAGTTTGTGTTAATTCTAGCGCCCCCCTTTGGACAAAAGCGGTAGAGCTTTTACTACACCAGCTGGTTGTTCCTGGGTGAGCGTATACCCATGACAAAGGCATTAAGAAAAACTATATATAAATAGCATTCTTTGCACTGATGGTCTCGTTTGCTGTTACATGTAATTTATGATCATCAGAGGAAAAAATTAGTTTCAGAAATATTTAAAAGTTCCTCATAGAAGCTTTTAAAGAGGAACACACACTTCAACCGCATCCTGTGGCTTTAGTTAAATTTAGACACAGTAACATATTTTAAAATCTAAATTGTTTTCTTGTTTTTCGCTCAGGACTTCGTCTACACTCTGAGCATAGCTGTGTTCTTCTGCATCGCGTCGATTGTGTTTGCTTCAGCCAACAGTGGCACAAGCGTGGAGGGGACGGCTGTGGTAAGAACTGCTCAATACACACTCACTCACTCACTCACTCTCTCATACACACACTCACACACACACACGAAGAAACACGCACGCATGCATACACACGCACGCACACACATACCCTCACACACACGAAGAAAAACGCACACGCGCACACATACACACTCACTCACTCACTCACTCGCTCACTCACTCACTCACTCACTCACAAATACATGAATATAAGAAATGATCAGTCTATTGAAGATTTTAAAACATTGCTAAAAACTCACCTCTTTGCACTGGGTTTGATACTAGTTGAAATGTCAAACTCGCCAAAGTCAAATCAAAAGTACTCACAACTATAGTCAAACAAGGGGGCACCCTTAGCTCAGTTGGTAGGGCGTCCCCCCCCCCCCCCCCATGGGCCTCGGCCAGCAGCGGACCCGGGTTCGATTCCAGCCCGCGGTCGTTCTCTGCATGTCACTCCCCTCTCTGCCCCATTTCAACTCTGACTCTACACTATCAATAAAAGCATAAAAATGCCAAAAAAATATCTTAAAAAACAAAACTATAGTCAAACAACGTTCAGCTTGGCATTCTGTGCACTGATGGTCTCGTTTGCTGTTACATGTAATTTATGATCATCAGAGGAAAATAAAAGTTTCAGAAATATTTAAAAGTTCCTCGTAGGGCCTTTTTAAATGTCAAACTAGCTCACTCAAGTAATTTTTTCTTAACTACTTCTCCTTCTCCACACACACACACAGACACACACATATTCCCTGCTGATCTTTGATGTATTGGGCGCGTGAGGACATTTTCATCAACACGTCTGCTGAATTATTTATGCCACTTGTCAAATATAAAAGTTGAAAATCCGACAGACACAGAGAGAGACTGATTTTAAAAAAGTCACCTTCCTGGAGTTTTCTGTCATTCAGGTCATTCTCCTAAACTACTTTCCCCGCCCTTTCTTCTCAGGCGTTTGGTTTCCTGGCTACGATAGCGTTCTTCATCGACCTGGCTTTGTTTTGGAGGAGTAACGGATTCCCCTTCAGCTGCGCGTCCAAAGCCGAGGCCGCCAACACCGAGCCGCCCGCCGCCACTGGGGAGGAAGCTGAGAGGGAGAAACTCAACGGGACGGAGTAAAGCCCTCTAACAGATTCAGAGGTCAAAGGTTACTTTTATTTTGTACGCACTATTCTTTTTTTTAAATGGTCGAGTCACACATTATTTTCACATAATTGACGCAAAGTTAAAGCTGGGGTATATGATTTCTGATTTGGTGAAAGTGAATATGAGCAAGGCTCCGATTCTCCGTTCTTATTGGCTGTTGGGACTGTCCATTTACTTTGGCACCGACGTTGTTGGTGTAGAGCGTGTCAGGGAGGGACCAAAGAGAACAAGTGGAGCGGTTGAGGTATTTGGATTCGAATCTCTATCCCAACTGCTATTTTCTCCCTAAATCATATACCCCAGCTTTAACTGTTGTTTTTCACTTTTTAAAGGTGGAGTCAGTGATTCTGGAAAATGTATGTTATCAAAATCTATTATTATTATAATTTTTTGGTCAAAATCAGTGATAATTTTTTATTGTAAAGACATGTAGCGGATCGTGAGGAGATTTTCACTCCCTGAATTTTCTCCAGAATCACTGACTCCACCTTTAACGTAACAAAGCATAATTTTCTCTCGGAGGACAAAGGTTCATTTTTGATGCGCTATTTTTAAAGGAGATCACATTAATTTCACATAATTGATGCAAAAAATTAACTGTTTTCAAGCCTAAATGTAGAATTTGATTTTATTATACGAGATTGGTTCCAAACATTGGGGTCAGGACACTGCACAAGGTCCCAGATTATTCCTTAAAAATTATGAAATTATTATTTTTATTTTTTATTTTTTTTATGAAAGTTTGATTTTTGTGTTCAAATGACTAAAACTTTCCTCAACAAAGAAAACGTCTGTAGAATGAATTTTAAACACTTATGGCAGCAGCATTTACTTTAGTCGAGTTATTGTTGATTGATTTTTATATTGTCCCTGCGTTCCAATCTCCATACTTCCCTACTATTTAGTATGCCAGAAAAAGATTTAGGATGTCCCCCAATACATGCACATCAATTGTAGTATGCTGAAAATACATAAATGCCCCACTAACTCCGATAGCATTTTGGAGTATTCTTCTTTATTCTTGACATTTCTCGACATAATGAAAAAGAAACTTCCTTATCTGATATTTTTTTTTCTCTCTCCTGTCTGTGGCCCTAAAACTCTTCTGTACTTTAGTATGTGGTGTAGTAAAAAGACTAAAACTCTTCTGTACTTTAGTATGTAGTGTAGTAAAAAGAAAAAGTATGTGATTTGGAACGCAGGGATAGTTTGATTTTTATATTTTGTTCTGGTTGTTTGTACAGAAAGTGTAGTGATGCGAAGTGTCCAGCAGGTGGGGCTGGTCACTCACATTTCTCTCATCTGAATATTATAACAGGCAGAGGTGGACTTACCAAGATACATCTTTTTTTTTTTTTTTTACTTTCTGCTTATTAAAGGTGCAGTGTGTAGATTTTATTGCCATTTTTCAGAACAGACTTGGTAGAAAATTGGAAGATAAAATTCATAAGTATGTTTTTAAATTTGTGTATAATCGCTTGAAAATAAGAGTTGTTTATTTTATTTACTTTTTTTAGAATGAGCCTTTTTACATCTACATAGGAGCGGGGCACTTTTAAGCAGGCAAACTTTACACTGTGTAATATGACATCCTCAAGAAAGTTCTAGAATGCAACACTCCCTGGGTAACCCCACTCCTTTTGAATAATAACAGAAGCTACAGTGGCCTTCAAGGACAAGAACAATTCTACATTTTAAACAATGATGATGATGACATTCCAAAAACATGGACGCCTCCATAAGACTTGCCTGCTCAATGTACAAAATGTAATATTAATATTTGTAATTCTCCACTCAGGAGGATAATTCAGATTTTTGTTGGTGATTTTACACCAATGAGGACATATTTATGAATGAGGATATTGATTTTAGATAACAAATTACTTAAAATGTTACACAGTGTCCCTTTAACAGCCTTATCCATTTTTTTTAAATATATTTAGTTACCAAGGGAGCGTTGCATTCTAGAACCTTCACCACTTGATTCCACTAAAGATTCAAATATTACAAACTGCACCTTTTTTTTTTAAATCATTTTTTTCTAACAATCCATACACTAAAATGAAAGTTATGAAGCCATAAATTATGTGCTTTTCTCTTATACTTTGCATCTTCTGACAAGAATCAGCAAAAAAAACAACAGTAAACAATCAAACAGATTGGCATTCAGCAGAAGTTAAGAAATAAGCTTTTTTACCGGGGCGTTTTAATACAAATAAAAATTATTTATTTTGTTTTCTAGGCGCCTTTCAAAACACTCTTTCAGCTGACAAAGGCAGAGTTTAATTTTTTTTTTTTCAAGAGATTGTTTTTCTTTGTTGAGTGAGGTTTTCAGCATTTGAAATATTGGCCAAACTTTCCTATGATCCTTTGCCAAAAGCGTGATAATTATGTTATGATGATTTGACCACCGACCTCCTCCATCACTTCTAAAGACAAATGCCACTCAAACACTCTCTCGTTCTTCCTGTGGATGAGCTTTTATTTTGAAACAGCCTTATGTTAAAGACAGGCTTTTATTTTGCCGTTTCATTGGTATATTTCAAAAAAAAAAAAAAAAAATGTGATTTTTATTTTTTTCTTCTAATATTGTTTTATATTTGTCGTGCAATGGTTTCGCTCAGTTCTTGTGATTTTAATTTTAATTTTTTACACATTTTTTTTCTCTTGATTTTTAACACACTTTTAAAGTCTTAATCACTTTGTATTATATGTATTTTGAAGGAAATTTTGATGGAAGTATGAATCGTTACATAAGGAAACAGCTGGTTATGATTTCAGCTGTATTTCTCTCTGATTTAAAAAAAAAATATGTTGTTTAATTTCTTTAGTCTGATCCCTGTTATCTTTTAAGGTTTTATAACTGTCACATATTTTTGCCTTTTCCACGTTAAAAAAATGCAATTTGGGTTTGTACTAGGTCCTTCTCCTTAAAGGTGCAGTGTGTAACTTTGGGTGTGTCAGAGAAGTGAACCATTTTCTAAGATATATTCTCATAACTGAATAAACAAACTTTCCTCACAGGAAAATGTAGATCCCTGGAACACTGTTTGAAGTTAGAAAGCTTCCTGAAAAGTTACTGTTTCACTGTTGTTGTTTACAGCAGCAGGGCCCACAGTTTGGTTTACAAACATATTCTAGTCTTATACGTTTGGTTCCAGGTTCCTCAAAATACTTTGATTCATGATGATAGAATTATTCAATACTAAGAATTACATGTAGAGTAAATATGTTTAGTAAACTAACTGCAGGCTCTGTGAATGTAAACAAATCCCCCTCCTCTGAAACTGCATAGTGCACCTTTTTAAATTACATGGAACAAGAATTAAAGGCATATTTTTGCAAATGTAAAATTTGTATGCCCATAAACTGAAGCGGACTGCAAATCAGACCCTCTCTGCCATCGGAAATATGTTGATTTTGTGTATGTGTCATTTCTACATTCTTTAAAGTATCTACGAGGAACTTTTAAATATTTTTGAAACAGTCTAATTTTTCCTCTGCTGATCATAAATTACTTGTAACATCAAACAAACCATCAGTGCAAAGAGAATTCTTTTTTTGTATAGTTTTTCTTAATGCCTTTGTGATGGGTATATGCTTACCCAGGAACAACAGCTGGCGTGGTAAAAACACTACTGCTTTTGTCCAAAGGGGGGCGCTAGAGTTAACACAGTTCCTCGTAGCTACTTAAAGATAAGAAGTGTTTTTTTTTTTTTCTGTTACATTTTTACATTCCTTTGGTGCGTGGTCACATATTTATCTGTTTTCACGGTGAAAATTAAAATCACTTTTTAAATTGATGTGAAAGGTTTTTCCACATAATGAAGTTGATGCAAGAAATTCAAATTTGAAGAACTAAATCGACCAAATTAAAGCAAGCTACGGAAGCCCTGAATGGACATGGAATCATACATGTTAACTAGATAAGATACATAACTAGATAAATATCTGGACAGCAAATAAAAAAGCTAGTTTCTTCATTTTAAGTTGACGTAAAATATTAGGCGCGGTTATCTTAAGATCACTAAACAATGGCGTATAAAAAAAGTAATATTCCATGTCCGTTTAGGGTTCCTAGAGACCAAAAGTCTAACTGTGGCATAAATATAAGATTTGCATAATTTTTTTGAAAATAATCACAATTTAAAATTTTTTTTTGTCCTTTATTTCATAACTTTTGCCAATTTTGCATTTATTATCCGGAGAACAACACATTGACAATCAGAATCAGAACAATCATATCAATCATACAATATATTCGTAATTAATAAATCGGAAAAAAACTGTAAACCTATTTTTTAATTATTGATGTCACACCAACAATACATAGAACAGTTTTTATATCAACAGATTTCCAGGACCAAGTTTTTTTTTATGAAATGTTTTTGTAAAATATATATTTCCACATTTTCTCTCTATAAATGTTCATAACACATTTTACTGTACAATAGAAATCTCTACAGTTTCAAATCTGATTTGAGCATTTTGTTCTGTCGTGTAATAAACTGATTTTGAAGAAATAAAATGTTTTGTGAATCATTATTTTTATTTATCTATTTATTTTTAAATTTGGTTTTACTGATTTTTTTTTTTGTCGAGCTGAAGCTATTGAGACTAATGTGACTTAAAGGTGCTGTAAGCGGAATGGTCAGTTTAGCTAACTTCCTGTCAGTGACTGCAGTTAGCGGTCCCCTCGCTCGTCCCTACGTCACCACATTAATGCACTGCGGTCTTCAAGCAGCGAGTTATCTAGCATCATCTCAGATCCATAAGTGTGATAAAACATGATAAAAACCATCAAAACAGACATTGGGAAGGATTTTTACCTGCTGCGCCATTGTAGGCGCATAAACATTCACCCATCTGTTGCTCTGGCGTGCACCGGCAGTGAGACCATGGAGTCTATATACTATCTATGAGTGAGACTAGTGTCGGTTTGTAGCGTTCCCTCTTCTGATTGGATAAAAATATCGGGATACTCCCATAAGTTTATTTGCCGATTACATGCAAAGCAGCTGACTGAGAGATCGGCTTTATGAAAACGCGCACATTATGTAAGTGATCACTGTATGAATAAAGAGCGATTTAACACTTATATTAACATAAATAAACCGCTTACTTCACCTTTGAAGGTGGAGTAAGTGATTCTGGAAAATGCTTGTAGTCAAAATCACTTTGTCAAAATTTTATTGGGATTTCATGTGATACTCCAACACAAAGTGGCGCATAACTGTGAAGTGAATACTTTGTAGAACCGCCTATCGTTGCAATTACAGCTGCAAATCTATTGGCGTACGTCTCTACCAGCTTTGAACATCTACAGACTGACATGTTTGCCCATTCTTCTTTGCAAAGTAGCTAAAAAAATAACTGTGCTTCCTTAACATGTACACGCTTAACAAACATTGTTGTGGAAATAAGAAAAAATATAGTTTGTTGCCTGATACTACAACGTGTTTAATTATATGTTATATGAATATATATTTATATATTTATATATATGAACCAGAAAACGAGTTCAGCTGCATTTCTGCTTCTGTTGAGGACAAACCAAGTTCAAACCAAGTGAATGGTGTTTTACCCTCCAGTGGTTTGTGTCTGACTCTCATTCAGTCTTTCTGACCCGTTAAAGGAGAAGTAAGTGATATCTTTATGTTCATATATGTTAAATCTCTCTATATTCATACAGCAATCACTTAAACAGTATGCGCAGTTTCATAACACAGGTCTCAGTCTGCAATCATTCAGCTCTGCAGTAATTGCCAGATAAAATTCCTGCTCATTCTTATCCAATCAGGAGACAGGGTGCTATAAAGAGGCGGGTCTCTGTGCCTGTGAACGATGACTCGCTGCTCTCCATTGAGGCACTATCTGTAACCTAATGTAACCTACTACATCTTGGCACATCAAGCATGCTGCATAGTGTGTGTGTGTGTGTGTGTGTGTGTGTGTGTGTGTGTGTGTGTGTGTGTGTGTGTGTGTGTGTGTGTGTGTGTGTGTGTGTGTGTGTGTGTGTGTGTGTGTGTGTGTGTGTGTGTGTGTGTGTGTGTGTGTGTGTGTGTGTGTGTGTGTGTGTGTGTGTGTGTGCTGCATGCTTATGCATGCTCACTAGCGGGGATGAGATTTACCCCTTAGGGATTATTACATTTTGTCCTACTCAATGGTTTGAAGGCATTTCAGTCGGTGCCAAAAAAGTATCAAACTTCCTATCCATACCCACTCAGCTTTTTTATTGGTTGTATGAACTTAGGGAAACTGGTTCAGCAGGATCTCTGCATGAAAAGAACACATCACTATCCTGCCCGCGCCACTGCAGGTTAGAAGTCGAGCCCTCAACAACAACTCATTCAGCTATCCAGGTTAGAGGAAGCCTTTTTACATTTATCGTGAGTCAACCATTTTCTACTTTTTAACTACTTTGCTTAAAATCTTGAACTTTAGATCAGATATCATTATTTATATATTTTCATACATACACATAGCATCTGTCATCTGTCTGTCTTGTCCATGCCTCTGCAGGTTAGAAGTCGAGCCCTCAACATGTCTGACTGCAACAGAACCATGGAGGATGTGAAAACCATGGTTCAGTCTGTATTAGTCGATAGAGAAGATCCACGAGAAAAGAGGAAGTTCTTCGATGCCTGGGCAGACACTTACGAACAGGTCGGTGCACAGAAACTCTCACTTCTCAAGTCAAAGTCACTTTATTGTCAATTTCTTTAATGTGCCAGACATCACACACACACCATCTTTATCTCCTTCTTAGCTGTCCATCGTGCTCGGCTAGAGTTAGGGTAAGGGTCAACCCTAACCCTAGGACCATTGGACAATTATCCCCAAGTGCATTACGGCGTTTGTCGAAATTTTTTAGTCAGACTTTTAGCAACTTTTTTTACGACATTTTGCGACTTTTTTATGACTTTTTTGCAACTTTTTTTGTGATGTATATGACCAACACAATAATACACCATCTTCATTCTCTCCATCTTAGCTGTCCCTCATGCTTGGCTAGGGTTACGACGTGCCACTGCTTCCGCGAGAACACCACAGCACCAACACATTAATTTAGACATTAACATGCACAGCACAGGACAGAAGCACACAAGCGACAAGCAGACAGGACACAACAGTTACTGAGAAGTCCGCAGAAGTTGCAGTTGTCGTCTTAATGTACACACACCTGTTACTAATAAGCCATATTTTCATCTTTTATCTAATATGAGCTGGTACTGATTTCCATTCCTGTGAGGCTGTAACTGCGAGTGCTGAGTGGCTAAAGGCACTTTTTCTAAAGGGTACAACACAGTCTCCACGGGACGAGCCTCTGGTTGTCCGGTTTACTGTATATTTGACCTTTCATATTATTATCAGTGCACGACCTGACACATCTTGAGAAAATAATCAGTCTAAGGAATACAGATGGGTCAGTCTTGTGTAATAAAGATCAACTAAGGGGAAGAGGAGCTGTACATTATCCCTCGCTTACTTCATTCCACCAACTACTGAGGTTTATGTTCTCACCTAAAGCTGCTGAAACTACATGAATGCATTCTTTAAAACAGGATAGCGCCTTGATGAACTACAGAGGTCCACAGCTGGCCGTAGACTTCCTCTCTGAACACTTCTCTGGGAACCCTGAAGAAGCTCTGGTTCTGGACGTGGGCTGTGGGTCTGGATTGTTCGCCAAACTGGTAAGACTGTTAACCGAAGGTCTAAAGTTCAGTTTTGGTTGAATCAAGCCGTTAACTCAAGTGCCGGAAGGTAGGGCTTCTTAAAAACTAAGACATGATATTTTTTTTTGTGATATCTGTTTTGTCAGCTGAAATAATCTTTATTTTGGGGGGGTCCAGTTTTAAATGGTTTGTGAACTACAACCTAGGCTCCTGCGGATGTCGCAAAAGCTGAAGCTAAATTGGAATGCTGAAGGAGTATGAAGATTTAAAAAAGGTTTCAAAATCTGATAGGAAGAATTATGCTGAAATGGAACTGCTGAATAAAGCAGAAATACAGAAATGGTTTAGGAACTGTAAAAATTATTCTCAAAAGGCATAAATGTGACATTATTTGATTAGAAATTGTGAAAACTTAAAAACGCTTCTGAAAAACTGAAACTGAAATGTACAACTGACAGAATTAGAAGTTTGAAAAGGTGAAATGATGAGCTTCTATAGTATCAGTAATAGCACTAGTGGTGTAGTGGTGGAGAGAGAAATCCTCCCAAAGAAGAATGGACAGATGTGTGGAGACAGATTTCAGTCTTAAGAGGTTAAAGAGTCCCAGTTAATTATTTTCTCCTTTTTTTCATCTTTTTCTGAGCGTTGATGACTGAACTGGGCTTCAAGCATTTTGAGGGAGTGGACGGCAGTGAAGGTATGCTAAAACAAGCTGCAAAGACCGGCCTCTACAAGGACCTCAGACTGGCCTTACTGGGACCAGAACCACTGCCTGCACAGCCCGGTACACTGCTCTCTCACTTCATACTCTCTCTGATTCAATAAGAGGCTACACGATCAACTCTCTTTAACAGTGTAAAGTAGGTTTCCGGAAACTGAACCTGAATGTTCTCTCTCTGTTTTCAGGTGTGTTTGATGTGGTGGTCATGCTTGGAGCTCTGAACACCGGCCATGCACCTGTCAGTGTTGTCAGGGAGCTCTGCAACGTCGCCCAACCAGGTAACCAGCTAACAACCTCACAGTCTGGTGCAGGGGACTTTCTGAGTCCCTTTTTGGTGGGTTGTGTTAACCTGGAAAGATCGACCAGCCTTCACATCTTTCTCACATATCAAATTGGCACTTCTTCAATCGCTGTGGGGAAGAGCCGTTCAAAAAATGACCGGGCCAATCAGTACCTACTTTAAGACCTAACGTTTGTCGCTTAGTGGAAGGCAGATATTTATTTTAATTTGTTGCTGTAAATTGTTCCAGGAGTCAAATGTACTGTAGATATCAAGTGTGCCGTAAGTGACTGACAGTATAACCCACTAACTTGCTTGTTCTTTGCAGGTGGTCTGGTTTGCATGGTGAGAGGCGATCACAACGTAGCACTACACGCTAAATACAAGGCAGACTTGGAGAGAGAGCTTCAGCTGATGGAGGAGGAGGGTCTGTGGACTCCAGTGGAAACCAAACGGGTCGACAGATACTTGGTGTATGGAGCAGGGGAGCTGTTTGCCGATGGTGATGCTTATCTGTTCAAGAAATCCATAAATTACAAATAATCGTTAATGATTCTATATTACAGGAGTGAAGAAACACATACAATATCCACCTTACTGTGCATATCTTTTTCTACAATAAAAGAGTTATGTTTGCGGTCCACGTTTACTGTTTTTCCCAGTATCATAAATGAAACGCAACACCTTCTTCAAAATGTTTTCAATAAAGTGTGCACCTTTGGTTCAACTCTCTGAGACACAAATAAAACCACCAAAAAGGGACTCATCAAAATATTCAGAGTTTTTCGACAACATTTAAAATTAATCTTTTAAGATTTTGAAGAGCTGCCAACGAGTGGAAGTCGATGTGTGAGCAGTGTAAGCGTTGTTTATTGGAGTGCAATTACTGAAAACAGCAAAGTGATTGAGACGTGTTATTCTGTGTGTTATGATGTAAAAGAATGCTGGACTTAAGCATTAAGGACTTAAAGCTGGGGTGGAGGATTTGGGGAGAAAATGGCAGTTGGGATAGAGATTCGAATCCAAATACCTCAACTGCTCCACTGGTTCTCTTTGGTCCCTCCCCTATGGTCCCTCCCTGACACGCTCTACACCAACAAAGTCGTGCCAAAGTGAATGGACAATCCCAACAGCCAATAAGAACAGAGAATCGGAGCCTCGCTCTGACTGGTCAAAGTGTACAGCTCATGTTAACTTTGACCAATCAGAAATCACATTCCCCGAATTCGAATCTCTATCCCAACTGCCATTTTCTCCCCAAATCCTCCACCCCAGCTTTAAAGGAGAAGTAAGTGATATCTTTATGTTTATATACGCATTACATCACTCTATATTCATACAGCAATCAGTAACAGTATGTGCAGTTCATAACACAGGTCTCCCAGTCATTCAGCTCTGCAGTAATTGCCAGATAAAATGCCTGCTCCCTCCTTATCCAATCAGGAGACAGGGTGCTATAAAGAGGCGGGTCTCTGTGCCTGTGAACGACGCTGCTCTCCATTGAGGCACTATCTGTAACCTAATGTAACCTACTACATCTTGGCACATCAAGCATGCTGCATGGGGGGGGGGGGGGGGTGTGTGTGGGGGGGGGGGGGGGGGAGTGTGTGTGTGTGTGTGTGTGTGTGTGTGTGTGTGTGTGTGTGTGTGTGTGTGTGTGTGTGTGTGTGTGTGTGTGTGTGTTGCATGTGAATTTCGGTCAGTGCCAAAAAAGTATCGAACTTCCTATCCATACCCACACAGCTTTTTTATTGGGTATATGAGCTAAGAAAACTGGTTCATTGAATGAAAAGAACATACCATTGTCTTGTCCATGCCTCTGCAGGTTAGAAGTCGAGCCCTCAACATGTCTGACTGCAACAGAACCATGGAGGATGTGAAAACCCTGCTTCAGTCTGTTGATGCAAAATGGATAGATCCACGGGAGAAGAGGAGGCTCTACGATGCCTGGGCAGACACTTACGAACAGGTCGGTGCACATAAACTCTTACCAGATATGTTTGGTGACCTAAACTGCTGAGGGTTAAAATATGATTCTGTTCACAAAAACATGAGCAGTGGTCAACTCTGACAACTTTTATTTACCTCCACACATGTACAAGAAACAAACAAAATAGCAACAGAAGGAAAAGTTTATATGTTGTTCATTGTTTGATTTATGAAACATCTTCTTAAAAACATGCAGAAAATGCACCTTTACAGACCTGTGCAAAGACATTTTTTTTTACCTGAACCGCTTCGCAGTTCTTATGACTTTGGATCTGTGCCACTTACATTCCTAGACTGTCTAGACATGTGAGCAGCAGTTCCTGTCAAGCCGCCTGAGGTAAATGGCTACTTCACTTACAATTTAGCTAGCTGCTGATAGCACACCCTTTCAATTTCCAATGGTAACTTGGCATTTCATTACCAATGTAAAGTTTTTAAAAAAATAGTGAACCCTGAACAATCCAGGATAATACATAGGGGAGAATGGGGTTATATGTCACACGGGTTGGTTGTCACAGTCGTTATATCTTGGAACCAGAAGGCACTGTCTGTGAAATTTTGGTATGTAAATATCCAGAATTGGGATCAGAGGTCACCAACGTAGTCCTCCTTGGAGTTAGACTGCTGAATTTGAGGTGAGAGGACTGTTTGTGTTTTTCATGTCAAATTGAAAATATTTAGCTCCTCAGTATTTTTCTTCTAGGCTTTTACACAATGGGTTTATAACAAAACACTTGTTACCCTTGATGCTAGCAAGAAATTCTAGTTGGGGTTGGTCGTCACATTTTTGGGGGGTTGGTTGTCACATGTTATCCAAAGGCTGCAGCCAGAAAAGGAACCCAATAACGAAATAAATTGTCAAGCTGTATCCTCACTGACACCCCAGAGAAGGAAAGCATAGAGCAGGAAAAGGCAGCTAGCATGCAAAAGAAAAAAAGGGCAACAAAATCAAAACAACCCAGTGCATCCCAAAATAGACCAGCTGCCAATGCTACAGTAAGTTATGTAGGCCTATTTGTCAACTTGACAATGCAATTAAACTTTCAAATTTAGTTCTGCTTTCTTGCCTTCTTTTTAAGATTATTCCCATTAAGATAACATTGTGACAAACAACCCCATAGTCCACTACATGGTCAGAATTTACTCGATAGCAACGGTAACTATGTCAATCTGCGGCCAAACAACAAAGCACAATATAGCCTTAATGAAACAGTTACAGGTATAATTCGGCCTCCTATTATCCTTGGGGTCAATTTGACCCACCATCTCTACCATTGTGTCCTTGAGCAAGACATTTAACCCCAAACTGCTCCAGGGGCACTGTACTATGGCTGATGAAGTAACTTAACTTCAAACAGGATTGCGCCATATTGAACTACAGAGCTCCACAGCTGGCGGTAAACTTCCTCTCTGAACACTTCTCTGGGAACCCTGAAGAAGCTCTAGTTCTGGACGTGGCCTGTGGGTCTGGATTGATAGCTAAAGAGGTACACACACACACACACACACACACACACTTTTAACTAGCTTAGCTTTAAAAGTCTTTTTTCAAACTTCAACAGAAAGATGTTTTTTGGTCAACAATGGTTAGGGTTAGGTCAAGTTGTGATTTCATATTTGAGTCTTCCAGATTTAAAATTCCATGTTTTTCTTCTTCTTGTGTTGGTAGATGGCTGAACTGGGCTTCAAGAACTTTGAGGGAGTGGACGGCTGTCAAGGTATGCTGGATCTAGCTGCAAAGACCGGCCTCTACAAGGACCTCAGACTGGCCTTACCGGGACCAGAACCACTGCCTGCACAGCCCGGTACACTGCTCTCACACTTCATACCCTCTCTGATTCAATAATAGGCCTTTCACACCGGGGCAAAATCGGAGCCCGTTCCGGGCTAGTTCGGAGCTAGAGCCAGTGTTTTGGTTTCACACCGCCAGAAAGCCTGCTCCGGCCTGTAAAAACCGGTTCAACTCAAACCCCAGGATTGAGCTGGGCTAGAGGTAAGAACTGCATGCGCCTGCGGCCGGGGGAGGGATTATCCTGACCAACCAGACCAACTCAAACCTCATGCCCGCCATATTTAAAAACACAGATACTACATAATTACCGAACGTAGCGATCAAATTGACCAGCGAAAATACGCTGTATGGGTCCTGTTTGCAAAGCGAGAGCCAACACGTGTAAAAACAAGACGTTTCCCGCCGCTGTTGTTGTGCTTAAAGCTAGCGCTAGCTTTAGCATTAGCCATGAGAGCAGTGGACATTTACAGTGACATCATGACGTTGCTCTCTTGCCGGCTCCATGGCTGGCTCTGGTCGGTGTGAAACCAACCGGTTCATAACTGAGATAAGGCTGTAACCAGTTGAAAACTGGCCCCAGCACCAGCCCGGAACTGGCTCTTGGTTCTTTTTGGTGTGAACGGCCTATAAGAGGCTAAAAGATCAACCTCTGTGAATGTATGTGAATGTAGTTGTTGTGATGATCATGGGCTGAAGTAGGAACCTTAAGGAATAGGGTTGTGCCCATCGGCAGTGGAATGGTCTTTTGTTCATTGGGAAAGTAAAACCTAACTAACCTGACCTCTGAAGGTGGGCTGATCTGGAGGTGAGTGAATAGATATTGTTTGTAAACAAGATTAATGTGTTAAGGATATGTGGTAATGACAGTAGACTACATCCTCTGCAGATGGGATCAGCCTTCAGCAATCACACAAGTTGCCAATAGAAATTCTCGAAACTGAACTTGGGTCTTTTTCCACTTTCTTCTCCAGGTTTCTTTGATGTGGTGATCCTAGTCGGGGCTCTGAACGCCGGCTCTGCACCCTTCACAATTGTCAACGCCAAACCAGGTAACCAGCTAATACCCTTACAGTCTGGTTGAGGGGATCGCTTGGGGACTTTCTGAGACCCTTTTTGGTGTTTGGTGTTTTGTGTTAACCTGGAATGTCACACGGGTTGGTTGTCACAATTGTTATATCGGTATGTAAATATCCAGAATTGGGATCAGAGGTCACCTACATAGTCTTACTTGGAGTTAGACAGCTGAATGTTGTGTTTTTCATGTCAAATTGAAAATATTTAGCTCCTCAGTATTTTTCTTCTAGGCTTTTACACAATGGGTTTCTAACAAAACACTTGTTACCCTTGATGCTAGCAAGAAATTCTAGTTGGGGTTGGTCGTCACATTTTTTGGGGGGTTGTTTGTCACATGTTATCCAAAGGCTGCAGCCAGAAAAGGACCCCATAACAAAATAAATTGTCAAGCTGTATCCTCACTGACACCCCAGAGAAGGAAAGAATAGAGCAGGAAAAGGCAGCTAGCGTGCAAAAGAAAAAAGGGCAACAAAATCAAAACAACCCAGTGCATCTCTAACTAGACCAGCTGCCAAGGCTACAGTAAGTAGTGACAAACAACCCCATAGTGTGTGACAACCGACCCCTTGATGGGGTTGGTTGTCACAATGTGTAAGGGTGTCTTTGATGATTAATTTCGTCTTTATTACAATAACATAGAAAAAGTGAGGGGTACACATTTCAAGCCGTCACCTTAAGCTTCAATTTAATGTAGGAATGGCTATTGACAGATGTTTTGGTGATGAGCAATTCTCACTAGAGTAAAAAGTGTGCCTACTATCCCCGGTCTCCCCTACTTGTGTGTTTTACGCAGGCGGTTTCATTTGCATGATGAGAGCCAATCACAGGGTGGAACTAACTGTCAAATACAAGGAAGATCTGGAGAGAGAGCTTCAGCTGATGGAGGAGGAGGGTCTGTGGACTCCAGTGGGAACCAAACAGGTCGACAGATACATGGAGATTCCACATCTGGATACGAAGGGAGCAGAAGACCCCCAGGACCTGTTCATTGGCGGGACTGTCTATCTGTACAAGAAATCTATCCTGTAGAATCAATTCGTAATCATTATGTTATCAACTCATTCATAACTGATGGTGGGTCTGACACAATGCAAAGCAATACATGTTTGG
This sequence comes from Hyperoplus lanceolatus, assembly GCA_026929865.2. Taxonomy (NCBI): domain Eukaryota; kingdom Metazoa; phylum Chordata; class Actinopteri; order Uranoscopiformes; family Ammodytidae; genus Hyperoplus; species Hyperoplus lanceolatus. The sequence continues at coordinate 35,412,654 of CM049401.1, forward strand.
TTATCATCTCTAAACATTAAAGTTTTCTTTACAAATAGAATACATTTTGGTTTCCTTTTTCATTGCTGTTGTTTGGCTCAATATAATCAAAGCTGCATTAATGTTTTCTGTTATGGGTATCTTTTAACCGCCTCTGCAGTCCCCTGGGGATAAAATATACCTGATGGATTTCATTCTTCAGTCGGATGGCTCTCCAGGTGTCTCCATCGTTGCTCATCAGCGCTTCCCAGTCTCCCAGCAGAACTATGGAGTTCATAAGGTAAGAGTTTTGTCTCGATATTGAAAATTACTCTTATAATAATCTTTAAGTCTCAAGTCTTCAGTGTTAAGTCCTTTATGCTTAAGTCCAGCATTAGTTTACATCATAAAACACAAGAAAACACGTGTCTATGACTCAGCTAGTTTTCAGTAATTACACTTCAATAAACAACGCTTACACTGCTCACACATCGACTTCCACTCGTTGTCAGCTCTGCAAAATCTTAAAAGATTAATTTTAAATGTTGTTGAAAAACGCTGAATATTTTGAAAATTCCTAATTCTGAGTCCCTTTTTGTTGGTTTTATTTGTGTCTCAGTGAGTTGAACCAAAAGACAGTAAACAACCTCACAATCTTCACAAACACCAAATGTACTGTAGATATCAACCAAAAAAGACCCTTGTTGCTGTGGAAACGGCCTATTTAACATGAAAATCAATGAGGAATTGCACTGTTTTGAAACCCGCCTCCAGTGGCCACTCTGAGAGCTGCATTTTTTGTCAATACCACTTTGGATGCTGGTAGAATTCGCTGTGGTTGGGGCTTGGGATAAACTCAATAAAACACAGACTCAAGAACCTTTCAGGAAAGGTGCACACTTTATTGAAAACATTTTGAAGAAAGTGTTGCGTTTCATTTATGAAAAACAGTAAAAGTGTAAACAAAACTATGTGATTGTAGAAAAAGATATGCACAGCACAATGGATATTGTATGTGTTTCTTCACTCCTGTAATATAAAATCATTTACGATTATTTTTAATTTATGGATTTCTTGAACAGATAAGCATCACCATCGGCAAACAGCTCCCCTGCTCCATACACCATGTATCTGTCGACCCGTTTGGTTTCCACTGGAGTCCACAGACCCTCCTCCTCCATCAGCTGAAGCTCTCTCTCCAAGTCTGCCTTGTATTTAGCGTGTAGTGCTACGTTGTGATCGCCTCTCACCATGCAAACCAGACCACCTGCAAAGAACACGTAAATTAGTGGGTTATACGGTCAGTCACTTACGGTACACTTAATATCTACAGTACATTTGACTCCTGGAACAATTTACAGCAACAAATTAAAATAAATATCTAAAAATAATATCTAAACCCTCCTGTTATCCTCAAATATTACTAACACATTTCACCCTTGGGTTGTTGACCAAGTTTTTGTGTAAGGCACTTTGTTTATTTGTTGAATACATAAATAACTCCTTGATAATGAAACCTATCAGTGAGTTGACCTGTTCTCTAGCGCCACCATCACCATACAAAATATTGTAGATATGATCATTTCAGAGGCATGTGTAGGGGAGAATGGAGTTATATGTCACACGGGTTGGTTGTCACAATCGTTATATCTCGGAACCAGAAGGAAACCAGAAATGTTGGTATGTAAAATATCCAGAATTGAGATCAGAGGTCACCTACATACTCTTACTTGGAGTTAGACTGCTGAATTTGAGGTGAGAGGACTGTTTGTGTTGTTCATGTCAAATTGAAAATATTAAGCTCCTCAGTATTTTCCTTCTAGGCTTTTACACAATGGGTTTATAACAAAACACTTGTTACCCTAAAAAAGTGTGAAGGGTAAACTATAGATTTAGATTGTGGTTAGCAAGCTAATTAGTTGTCAGATGGTTGTTGGCCTTGATGCTAGCAAGAAATTCAAGTTGGGGTTGGTCGTCACATTTTTTGGGGGGTTGGTTGTCACATGTTGTCCAAAGGCTGCAGCCAGAAAAGGAACCCAATAACGAAATAAATTGTCAAGCTGTATCCTCACTGACACCCCAGAGAAGAAAATAATAGAGCAGGAAAAGGCAGCTAGCATGCAAAAGAAAAAAGGGCAACAAAATCAAAACAACCCAGGGCATCCCAAACTAGACCAGCTGCCAAGGCTACAGTAAGTTATGTAGGCCTATTTGTCAACTTGACAATGCAATTAAACTTTCAAAGTTAGTTCTGCTTTCTTGCCTTCTTTTTAAGATTATTCGAATGATAAACATTGAATTGGGTCAAATTGTTCCCCAAGGATAATAGGAGGGTAAAGTCTGCCGATTTCTACCTGTAACTGTTTTATTTAGGCGATATTGTACTTTCACCCATTTCATTTTAATTGCAGTTATGCTAAATTACTGTCTAAATGTGTCATTTGTTTTTTGCTCTTGCATTTTGGATTGTATATTGTGTATGTGTTGTTGTTTTTGCTTTACATTTGTTTGACTCAACATCATTGCAAATGAGGGTCTGTACTCAATTGATGTCTAGAGTATAAATAAAGGTAAAATGAAGGCAGCCCCTGATTGGTTCATGTAGTCATCAATCTAGCCTTCAGGCAGACCAGACCCTCCCCACTTTCTGTCCGGTGAGGTTAGATTTACGACTATATGAACCAATCCGGGACTGCCTTCAACTAAGGGACAAATATCAGGTCTGAAAGTGGGTACTGATTGTCCCGGTCATTTTTTGAACGGCTCTTCCCCACAGCGATTGAAGAAGTGCCAATTTGATATGTGAGAAAGATGTGAAGGCTGGTCGATCTTTCCAGGGTAACACAACCCACCAAAAAGGGACTCAGAAAGTCCCCAAGCGATCCCCTGCACCAGACTGTAAGGTTGTTAGCTGGTTACCTGGTTTGGCGGCGTTGCAGAGCTCCCTGACAACACTGACAGGTGCATGGCCGGTGTTCAGAGCTCCAAGCATGACCACCACATCAAACACACCTGAAAACAGAGAAGGAACATTCAGGTTCAGTTTCCGGAATCCTACTTTACACAATTAAAGAGAGTTGATCGTTTAGCCTCTTATTGAATCAGAGAGAGTATGAAGTGAGAGAGCAGTGTACCGGGCTGTGCAGGCAGTGGTTCTGGTCCCAGTAAGGCCAGTCTGAGGTCCTTGTAGAGGCCGGTCTTTGCAGCTTGTTTTAGCATACCTTCACTGCCGTCCACTCCCTCAAAATGCTTGAAGCCCAGTTCAGTCATCTATGCTCAGAAAGAAATGAAAAACATCTGTCCATTCTTCTTTGGGAGGATTTCTCTCTCCACCACTACACCACTAGTGCTATTACTGATACTATAGAAGCTCATCATTTCACCTTTTCAAACTTCTAATTCTGGCAGTTGTACATTTCAGTTTCAGTTTTTCAGAAGCGTTTTTAAGTTTTCACAATTTCTAATCAAATAATGTCACATTTATGCCTTTTGAGAATAATTTTTACAGTTCCTAAACCATTTCTGTATTTCTGCTTTATTCAGCAGTTCCATTTCAGCATAATTCTTCCTATCAGATTTTGAAACCTTTTTTAAATCTTAATACTCCTTCAGCATTCGAATTTAGCTTCAGCTTTTGCGACATCCGCTGGAGCCTAGGTTGTAGTTCACAAACCATTTAAAACTGGACCCCCCCAAAATAAAGATTATTTCAGCTGACAAAACAGATATCACAAAAAAAATATCATGACTTAGTTTTTAAGAAGCCGTACCTTCCGGCACTTGAGTTAACGGCTTGATTCAACCAAAACTGAACTTTAGACCTTCGGTTAACAGTCTTACCAGTTTGGCGAACAATCCAGACCCACAGCCCACGTCCAGAACCAGAGCTTCTTCAGGGTTCCCAGAGAAGTGTTCAGAGAGGAAGTCTACGGCCAGCTGTGGACCTCTGTAGTTCATCAAGGCGCTATCCTGTTTTAAAGAATGCATTCATGTAGTTTCAGCAGCTTTAGGTGAGAACATAAACCTCAGTAGTTGGTGGAATGAAGTAAGCGAGGGATAATGTACAGCTCCTCTTCCCCTTAGTCGATCTTTATTACACCAGACTGACCCATCAGTATTCCTTAGACTGATTATTTTCTCAAGATGTGTCAGGTCGTGCACTGATAATAATATGAAAGGTCAAATATACAGTAAACCGGACAACCAGAGGCTCGTCCCGTGGAGACTGTGTTGTACCCTTTAGAAAAAGTGCCTTTAGCCACTCAGCACTCGCAGTTACAGCCTCACAGGAATGGAATTCAGTACCAGCTCATATTAGATAAATTAATTCTTACTGTTCCTTTTTCTGACAGATGAAAATATGGCTTATTAGTAACATGTGTGTGTACATTAGGACGGCAACTGCAACTTCTGCGGACTTCTCAGTAACTGTTGTGTCCTGTCTGCTTGTCGCTTGTGTGCTTCTGTCCTGTGCTGTGCATGTTGATGTCTAAATTAATGTGTTGGTGCTGTGGTGTTCTCGCGGAAGCAGTGGCACGTCGTAACCCTAGCCAAACATGATGGACAGCTAAGATGGAGAGAATGAAGATGGTGTATTATTGTGTTGGTCATATACATCACAAAAAAAGTTGCAAAAAAGTCATAAAAAAGTCGCAAAATGTCGTAAGAAAAGTTGCTAAAAGTCTGACTAAAAAATTTCGACAAACGCCGTAATGCACTTGGGGATAATTGTCCAATGGTCCTAGGGTTAGGGTTGACCCTTACCCTAACTCTAGCCGAGCACGATGGACAGCTAAGAAGGAGATAAAGATGGTGTGTGTGTATGTCTGGCACATTAAGGAAATTGACAATAAAGTGACTTTGACTTGAGAAGTGAGAGTTTCTGTGCACCGACCTCTTCGTAAGTGTCTGCCCAGGCATCGAAGAACTTCCTCTTTTCTCGTGGATCTTCTCTATCGACTAATACAGACTGAACCATGGTTTTCACATCCTCCATGGTTCTGTTGCAGTCAGACATGTTGAGGGCTCGACTTCTAACCTGCAGAGGCATGGACAAGGCAGACAGATGACAGATGCTATGTGTATGTATGAAAATATATAAATAATGATATCTGATCTAAATTTAAAAATTTGAAGTTTGTAACTGAAAATATGACAAAAGTAGAAAATGGTGGACTAATGCCTCGTTTCCACCCAGTAGAGCGGGTCGGGCCGGAGCGGTTCCGTCTGGTTATTTTGGCTTTCCATTTGCCAAAAGTTGGGTAGGGTATGGATATATAGCGCGGCTAACCACTCTAACCCGCTCCTATTTTCGGTACTCCTCCGTTGGGGTACCAGCCACCTGAAAGGGTGCCAAAAAGGTGGAACTACACACTGCCGTCCGTTTATTGGTCGAATTAATCATTTCCGCTGTGTGTAGTCACCTCGGCAAGAGTGAAAAGAGTCTTGTGTTTTGGCGAAAAATGTGAGCGCAGCATTGTTTATTGTGTGGTGTTTTTCCTCGTCATTAAATGAATCAGTTGGCTACACTGTGTCCCACTGCTACGTTGTCACGTAGCTGCTGCAGCCAGCGCTGTTCGCTCTCTGTCTCTGTCAGCTTGCATCGAGCCGTCTCTGTGCATTTCCGGCGTAATATGCTCACAACACGGGGGAAATAAATAAAGACGCGGCTGGGTTGACCATGCGAAAACAAGTGACCGCTGGCTTGACCACAGTTGTTCCACAGCCCGATAGTTTGACCCATATTCTGGCGCGACTATCGCAGTCCAGCCAAAACCCCGCCCTACCAGTAAGGGTAGGGTCATAAAACCCGCCCAACCAGTAAGGGTAGGGTCGGCGGTGGAAACACCACAAGATTCTTAAAAGCGAGCTGTCCTGCTCTGAGCCGCTCCGACCCGACCCGCTCTACTCGGTGGAAACAAGGCATAACTATAAATGTAAATAAACTGCCACAAACTGGATAGCTGAATGAGTTTGAAAATGTCTAATTATAAATGGGATTGAATTGTTGAATGATACAAAGTGTTAACACATTCACACTAACTAATCATAGCTGTCAAATGTAATGTAGAAAAGATAAAGTATAAAATGGAAAAACTCATTTAAAGTACAAGTACCTTTAAACTCCACTTAAGTGCCCTACATGAGTTAATGTACTTCCCATCACTGACATACAGAACATACAGCCTGATAGTGTTGAAGAGAGAGTGAGGTTTTACCTGTGTGTGGATGTGTCCGGGTCGAGAGAAGCTGTGAGGGTGAGAGCAGGTTTACAAAGGAACAAACAAGTGAGGAGGTGGATGCTGATTGGCTTGTTAAACCTGATCAGATAGGTGACCTCACTAACTGTCAGGAATAGTGAGTTTTTCAGGTAATTCTCACATTATTAGTAGCCTGGCACCTCCCGCCTACATACTGTCGCTCAATTTTCATTTACCTCCAGTAGTCAGTCTGGGTCTGCAGTAGATTAATAGGTTCTAGCCAGCCAGATTTCTGCCAGTCCAATCAGTGAACAGAGGGATTGGCTCAGAAGCCGGCGCGCGACATACGTCACGGCCAAACGTTATGTGATTGGTTGGTAGATCCAGAGTGGCACTGGGAAGATCCAATAGTTTTAGGCTCCAACAGACACCCGCCTTCAAGTGAGTTAACGTTTGTCAATTGAGCGATTCCAGACCTTCTGTACAAATGAAATCAAGTACGATGGTCTGGTAGGACCAGGCTACATTATTAGTTAGTTAGTGAGTTAGATTTTGTCTGACGTAAATTCCTGAATATTTCCTAATGATTCCTAATACTAAGTCCTTTTTTGTTGGTTTTGTTTGTGTCTCAGAGAGTTGAACCAAAAGACAGTAAACAACCTCACAATCTTCACAAACACCAAATGTACTGTAGATATCAACCAAAAAAGAGCCTTGTTGCTGTGAAAACGGCCTATTTAACATGAAAATCAATGACAAATTGCATTGTTTTTAAACATGCCTCCAGTGGCCACTCGGAGAGCTGCATTTTTAGTAAATTCCGCTTTGGATGCTGGTAGAATTCGCTGTGGTTGGGGCTTGGGATAAACTCAATAAAACACAGACTCTAAAACCTTTCAGGAAAGGTGCACACTTTATTGAAAAAAAAGTTGAAGAAAGTGTTGCCTTTCATTTATGATACAGGGAAAAACAGTAAAAGTGGACCACAAACATAACTCTTTTACTGTAGAAAAAGATATGCACAGTAAGGTGGATATTTTATGTACGTCTTCACTCCTGTAATGTAGAATCATTAACGATTATTTTTAATCGATGGATTTCTTGAACAGATAAGCATCACCATCGACAAACAGCTCCCCTGCTCCATACACAAAGTATCTGTCGACCCGTTTGGTTTCCACTGGAGTCCACAGACCCTCCTCCTCCATCAGCTGAAGCTCTCTCTCAAGTCCCACCTTGTATTCAATGTTTATTCCTCCGTGATCGCCTCTCACCATGCAAACCAGACCACCTGCAAAGAACACGTAAATTAGTGGGTTATACGGTCAGTCACTTACGGTACACTTAATATCTACAGTACATTTGACTCCTGGAACAATTTACAGCAACAAATTAAAATAAATATCTAAAAATAATATCTAAACCCTCCTGTTATCCTCAAATATTACTAACACATTTCACCCTTGGGTTGTTGACCAAGTTTTTGTGTCAGGCACTTTGTTTATTTGTTGAATACATAAATAACTCCTTGATAATGAAACCTATCAGTGAGTTGACCTGTTCTCTAGCGCCACCATCACCATACAAAATATTGTAGATATGATCATTTCAGAGGGGAGGCATGTGTAGGGGAGAATGGAGTTATATGTCACACGGGTTGGTTGTCACAATCGTTATGGGAGGACTGTGTGTGTTTTTCAGGTCAAATTGAAAATATTTAGCTCCTCAGTTTTTTTTCTTCTAGGCTTTTACACAATGGGTTTATAACAAAACACTTGTTACCCTAAAAAAGTGTGAAGGGTAAACTATAGTTTAGATTGTGGTTAGCAAGCTAATTAGTTGTCAGATGGTTGTTGGCCTTGATGCTAGCAAGAAATTCAAGTTGGGGTTGGTCGTCACATTTTTTGGGGGGTTGGTTGTCACATGTTATCCAAAGGCTGCAGCCAGAAAAGGAACCCAATAACGAAATACATTGTCAAGCTGTATCCTCACTGACACCCCAGAGAAGGAAAGAATAGAGCAGGAAAAGGCAGCTAGCATGCAAAAGAAAAAAGGGCAACAAAATCAAAACAACCCAGTGCATCCCAAACTAGACCAGCTGCCATGGCTACAGTAAGTTATGTAGGCCTATTTGTCAATTTGACAATGTAATTAAACTTTCAAATTTAGTTATGCTTTCTTGCCTTCTTTTTAAGATTATTCCCATTAAGATAACATTGTGACAAACAACCCCATAGTGTGTGACAACCGACCCCTTGATGGGATTGGTTGTCACAATGTGTTATAGCGTCTTTGATGATTAATTTCTTCTTTATTACAATAAGTTAGAAAAAGTGAGGGGTACACATTTTTCAAGCCAACACCTTAAGCTTCAAATTAATGTAGGAATGACTATTGAAAGATGTTTAGGTGATGAGCAATTCTCACTAGAGTAAAAAGTGTGCCTACTATCCCCTGTCCCCCCTGGGAAGACTTGGATGTGATCAACTCGCAAGCCTACATTTGCTTTATCATTTTCGCGGGAATTCACCCCTCCTCCCTCCCCGTTATGTATCAACTCAAAAGTATCAACTATGCACCTGCAGGTGTGGGGATGTTAGGTCACACACACAGACAGACACGTTTTACACAGCTAAAACAGCTTGGGGTCAAATTGACCCCAGTGGAACACCAATGCGGGTAATATGTGTTCAGCGCATTGAAAAGATGTCCTCATGATAATTTTATGGATAATCAGTTGTCCCCATCAAATTAGGAAAAATTGTGAAATATGAAGCAAAAAAAAAATCAACTATTATTTATTTAATGATAAACATTAAATGGGGTCAATTAAATGACCCCAAGGATAATAGGAGGGTAAAGTCTGCCAAATTCTACCTGTAACTGTTTTATTTAGGCTATATTGTACTTTCACCCATTTCATTTCAATTGCAGTTATGCTAAATTACTGTCTAAATGTTAAATTTGTTTTTTGCTCTTGCATTTTGCATTGTATATTGTGTATGTGTTGTTCTTTTAGCTTTACATTTGTCACTACTCAATTGATGTCTTGAGTATAAATAAAGGTAAAATGAAGGCAGCCCCTGATTGGTTCATGTAGTCATCAATCTAGCCTCCAGCCAGATCGGACCCTCCCCACTTTCTGTCCGGTGAGGTTAGATCTAAGACTACATGAACCAATCCGGGACTGCCTTCAACTAAGGGACAAATATCAGGTCTGAAAGTGGGTACTGATTGGCCCGGTCATTTTTTGAACGGCTCTTCCCCACTAATACGATTTCGACTTGAAAAGGTCTAATCTAAATGAAAAGCTAGTATCAAAAGGTTTATTAGTTATGTCCTATCAAACCCATATTAACCAACTTGTAGCACAATGCTTAAATTGTCTATTATTCCTTCATAAAGACGACTCTCCGCTCACCACAGTTCCTACAAGAGACGCGAACCCCGTCCTCTTTGTTTAATAGCGCTGGATTTACCCTCTTTACCACCTGAGTTTTACATTTATCGAAAGTATAATATTCAATATATACCACTGTGTTGAAAAGTGTCTATTTTATCAGAGCCACCTCATCCTAGGATGAGGCCGACCTCCTCTAAACTATTAACCCTTTCTAATATTGCTTCTCAAAATACTTCTCTATGTTTTAGAATAAAGATTTCAATTCGCAAGGTATTGTTTGTAAGTTGTACGTAACTTAGTTTGTAAACCACCCTTCTAATAAAATAGAACAGATATACTATTTTCAGAATATAAACATCTAGTTTAATCTGGGAAGGTATTTATAACCTATTCTTTTATTTTTAAAGATTAGGTGTATCAACATATTCTCTCCTTACAGAGAGGTTAATTGTATGAGGTTGTGTGTGTTTTAAATCAGTAATGTGCCGTTGTGTGGAATCAAAGCACTTACCTCCCCAGGGACGAAACCATCTCTTTGAAGAAAAAACCCTATACCTAAAGTCCTTCTGTTCCAGTTATAAACTAATTCACAACTGAGGCTTTACAACATTTAAGGGATTTTATTTACAAAATACAAGAGAGTATAGGTAGAATACATAAAATGGACCAGAAAGGAAAAGAAAAGAGGTTGTATGCCTATAACTCATTCAATAGAGTTATTTTGACTTGGTTCTCGTTTCTAAATTTGTTGTAGCTCGTGAAACAATACCCCAACACTTGCATGAGTGCCGGTAAGTATTATCTTAAGCGCTACGAAAACTTTGTGTCGTACAAGAGGTTAGACAGATACCTTTGCCGCGCCTATTAAAGAAAGGCATATCCCATTGGCTACAGGTTCCACAGAAGTATCTGTCTATTTTCCTGCAACTCAGTCCGTTTTCCTATTTCTAAAAATTCTTGATCAAGTCATTCTTAGTGTCAAGAGGTTCAAAGATGTGTTTTTAAAAGACTTTGCCTCTAAGTACTTCGAAGTCCAAAATCTTTCAGAGTATTTTGGACTCACAAAGTTTTTCTTCTGCCTCCATGGTGGGAGACAGAGAGAGCTGGAACAGAGTAGTGTCTGCAAAAAGCGGCCCCAAAAAGCCCTGTCCTGCTCAAAACTTGCTGTTATATAGTGACTTGAAAAACCAATGAGACTTGTGAGAGGGAGGAGTGAAAAAGACACAGCTGCACGGGGGAGCCCCGGTAGCCCCCTCCCTCTACTCTTTCCTACTGTATGGCCCTATGGTCCTCCCCTTTCTATTCTGTTTCATTAAACATTTCCTACTTTTACCTATGACAAAAGGATATACAAATGTCACAATATATGCACAAGTAATAAGTTGCATCAAGGTCACCTCACTCCACACCACAGCGATTGAAGAAGTGCCAATTTGCAAATAATCTGTTATGTGTGAGAGCATCGAATGTGAAGGCTTGCTGATCTTTCCAGGTTAACACCAAACAACAAAAAGGGACTCAGAAAGAAACCAGGCTGTGAGGTTGTTAGCTGGTTACCTGGTTTGGCGGCGTTGCAGAGCTCCCTGACAACACTGACAGGTGCATGGCCGGTGTTCAGAGCTCCAAGCATGACCACCACATCAAACACACCTGGAAACAGAGAGAGAACATTCAGGTTCAGTTTCCGGAAACCTACTTTACACTGTTAAAGAGAATTGATCTTTTAGCTTCTTAATGAATCAGAGAGAGTATGAAGTGTGAGAGCAGTGTACCGGGCTGTGCAGGCAGTGGTTCTGGTCCCAGTAAGGCCAGTCTGAGGTCCTTGTAGAGGCCGGTCTTTGCAGCTTGTTTTAGCATACCTTCACTGCCGTCCACTCCCTCAAAATGCTTGAAGCCCAGTTCAGTCATCTACGCTCAGAAAAAGATGAAAAAAGGAGAAAATAATTAACAGGGACTTTTTAAACTCTTAAGACTGAAATCTGTCTCCACACATCTGTCCATTCTTCTTTGGGAGGATTTCTCCCTCCACCACTACACCACTAGTGCTATTACTGATACTATAGAAGCTCATCATTTCACCTTTTCAAACTTCTAATTCTGGCAGTTGTACATTTCAGTTTCACAATTTCTTATCAAATAATGTCACATTTATGCCTTTTGAGAATATTTTTTACAGTTCCTAAACCATTTCTGTATTTCTGCTATATTCAGCATAATTCTTCATATCAGATTTTGAAACCTTTTTAAAATATTCATACTCAGCAATCCAATTTAGCTTTAGCTTTTGCGACATCCACAGGAGCCTAGGTTGTAGTTCACAAACCATTTAAAAGATTATTTCAGCTGACAAAACAGATATCACAAAAAAAATATCATGACATATTGCCGTATTGAGTTTTTAAGAACAGCCCTACCATCTGGCACTTGAGTTAACGGCTTGATCCAACCAAAACTGAACTTTAGACCTTTGGTTGACAGTCTTACCAGTTTGGCGAACCATCCAGACCCACAGCCCACGTCCAGAATCTGAGCTTCTTCAGGGTTCCCAGAGAAGTGTTCAGAGAGGAAATCTACGGCCAGCTGTGGAGATCTGTAGTTCATCATGGCGCTGTCCTGTTTTAAAGAATGTAGGGGAGACCGGGGTAAGTAGGCACACTTTTTACTTTAGAATTGCTCATCACCTAAACATCTTTCAATAGTCATTCCTACATTAAATTGAAGCTAAAGGTGTTGGCTTGAAAAATGTGTACCCCTCACTTTTTCTAACTTATTGTAATAAAAAAGAAATTTACCATCAAAGACACTCTAACACATTGTGACAACCAACCCCATCAAGGGGTCAGTTGTCACACACTATTTTTCCCATTTTTGGGAAACAATGTTAACAAAATGGGAAAAATCTTAAAAAGAAGGCTAGAAAGCGGAAATAAATTTGAAAGTTTAATTTCATTGTCAAGTTGAAAAATAGGCCTACATAAGTTTATGCATCTTAACACAAGATGAGCAAGGAATAAACAGACAGGAAATCCATATTAAGATCAGCCTATGTTACAACATAAAGAACAAAACAAATAGGTCTATCAATAATAGCCTACTCGACTAGGCTACACACATTCACCAATTGGAATGTTTTGCTAGCATCAAGGCCAACAACCATCTGACTACTAATTAGCTTGCTAACAACAATCTAAACTATAGTTTACCCTTCACACATTTTTAAGGTAACAAGTCTTGTGTTACAAACCTATTGTGTAAAAGCCTAGAAGACAAATACTGAGGAGCTAAATATTTTCAATTTGACATGAAAAACACAAACAGTCCTCCTAACCTTGAATTCAGCAGTCTAACTCCAAGAAAGACTATGTAGGTGACCTCTGATCCCAATTCTGGATATTTACATACCAAAATTTAACAGACAGCGCCTTCTGGTTCCGAGATATAACGATTGTGACAACCAACCCGTGTGACATATATCTTTATAGTACTCTGTCTCTTGATTGGATAAAACGAGCGGGATACTCTAAATATTATCTGGCAATAACTGCAAAGCTGAATGACTGGGAGACCTGTGTTCTGAACTGTGCATACTGTTTAACTGATTGCTGTATTAATATAGAGTGATTTAACACATTTTTTTAAAGCGGCTACGAGTAACATTTAAATGTCTTTTAAACAGCCTCATGTTTCCTCTGATAATCATAAATTACCTTTAACAGCAAACAAGACCATCAGTGCAAAGAAAGACGTTTTTAAATAGTTTTTATTACTGTGTTTGGTCTGGTCGCACACCCAGTCCGTTTTCCGGTTCGCTCGTGCAAGCTCTATGGTCACATATTCGTATTGGTCGCAGATTTCAGTGTGGCGCAGCAACGTGAATTGAGAAGCCTATCCCTCCAGGTGAGGGAAGGGGAGCGGGAGCCTTGTTTGATACAGTTATTTGTCGTCATAATGACTGATAACGGGGCTGAACCATCAAAGAAAAAAAAGAAAATGCAATGAAGAAAAGCTAAAAGAGAGAGAGTGATATAGGCTACGGGGGGACGAGGGCGTTGCCAAGCAACGTGCATACAATTTCACGAGAGCGAAACTAGACTGCAGTGTTTACTCCTAAATGAATGAGCAGTTGGTACTAACACAAAGTTTGCTTTGCTTCACCATCATCAGATAACCATTATCTGAAATAGTCATTATTTACAACAACATAAACACATTATCTTATCGTGATCCATACTAACTGCCGTCTCTCGTTCATTTGCTTTCTGTGAGGAGTCGGACACGTAATCTTTCAGCTCCGTGAGAGAGAGAGTAGTTCGGTGACACAGCTGCATCAACTCATTGCAATCAGGTGTGTGTGGCAGTGACTGGCATTAGTTGATGCAGTGTCAAAACCACTCTCACGGAGCCGAAAAGAGTCCTCACACTTTCAACACACGGACATGCACTATATTGCTCCCTTCTCAGTTCACACTCACGCGCCTGGCACGCGCCAGTAAACAGCTTTGCGACAGCGGGCGTCGTAAAAATACTACCGCTTTTGTCCAAAGGGGACGCCAACGTGCCATGTTACTCGTAGTGGCTTTAACAAAACATATCACTTAATTCCCCTTTAAAGAAATTGACAATAAAGTGACTTTGACTTGAGAAGTGAGAGTTTCTGTGCACCGACCTGTTCGTAAGTGACTGACCAGGCATCGTAGAGCTTCCTATTCTCCCGTGGATCTTCTCTATCGATTAATACAGACTGAAGAACGGTTTTCGCTTCCTCCATGGTTCTGTTGCAGTCAGACATGTTGAGGGCTCGACTTCTAACCTGCAGAGGCACGGGAAAGAAAATATATTTTTTTCTGTTCATGACAAATTTGTTCTGTATGTATGAAAATATATAAATAATTATATCTGATCTAGATTTTAAAAAATTTTAAGTTTGTAACTGAAAATATGACAAAAGTAGAAAATAGTTGACTATCCCATAAATAACTATAAATGTAAACTAGAAAATGAATTTCCTGCTGAAAATGCATGTGAATGCTGAAACAGCTGACGCTAAACTGGATAGCTGAGTATGAAGAATTGAAAAAGTTTAAAAAGGTTTAGTATGGAAAAGAGTTGAAAAGTTGAATGTATAGAGGTTTGAATAATATGTTTTGCTGAAATTATGAATAAGTTGAAAGATATGGCCTGTGATCAGGCAGAAATACCACCTTTCAGAGGCCTCAGAGAGGTCATTTCATCCAAAACTTCACCTCAAACCGCTGCCTCTAACTGACAGACCGTGAGTCTAACTGACAACATTACTTTACTGTTAGAACCAGAAGAATCTGATGAAGACACAGTGTGAAGATTGTGTCTGTAATGCAAAGAATGTGAGAACCAGGGCATTTTAAAAGTGTGGTACTGTCTGCCTTCCTCCAGAAATGTCATCTCTCAGTTAACAAGGGAGTCCATGTGGCAGTTGGTTGGACACCATTTAGCTTGGAAGCCCAAACCTCCCATTGTGTAGGTCCGATTGCTTCAGTAGTCACATCTATGCGACCGGCAGAATATGTCCTACATTTTTATGTCAAAATTATTCATGTAGGGTTTAATTTGTGCAAGTGAGAGGCAGTTATATCATAGGTTTTGGTGTATTTTTACAACAGTTCTACACTGTAACAGTTGGTTCTCCACTCTGCCTCTGAACATCCGGCTCCCATTATACATTTAGAAAGAGGCTGAAAAAAAAACAAAACTAAAACTGTGTTTGTTCAAAGACAGGTTAAGATTTTAAAAAGTTCAATAAGAATTAAATAGCTGTCATTCATGTGAATTATTTAAAGTTTGAATGGAGGCTGTAGCTGGAAAAATGCCAGAGGAGATAAGTTTCAAAGCGGAGGAAGTTTTAGCGATTTGGAATGCTGCTCCCATCCGCTTCAATGTTAAAATATTTGGTTTAAAAATCTGAATATTTTAAATGGTTTAAATGGTAGAAACATGTTGAAATGTGTTTAATAATGTGCTGAAGGAGCTGAACATTTTGATTGTTGAATGGTTCAAATAGCTGAAAATGTTAAGGAGTTACAGTTCTGAAGGGTTTGAAGGCTGCTCCCATCCGCTTCAATGTTAAAAAAATTGGTTAAAAAGCTGAATATTTTGAATAGTTTAAAAGGTAGAAAAAAGCTGACCCACCATGTCCTTACAGAGCTGAACATTTTGGTATTTTAATGGTGGAAATAGCTGAAGATTTGAAGGAGTTGAAGTGAGCCAAAAAAAGTACATAGTACCTAAGGGGCAAAGTGATTTTATGGACATGGAGCGTTGTAAAAGGTTGTTCACCAAACATTACATCTATGACCTTCCACGATCACAACCTGGGTGGACAACCTGGTCAACTAGCTGCTGGAAAGCTACAGCGGGCCGACATAGCAAATCAGGACCACTGTTTAAGTGAATGGGGGTGAATGGGGATGGGCTAATGGGGAATTTTTTAAACTTATAGATATCATTATGAAACTTTGCCAGTTGATTACTGACATTAAGACAACAAATGTTTGTATTACAGTATTTTCCAAAAAGTTTGAATAGATATGAAAAATCATCAATATCTTACTAATGATGTGTAAATTTGCATATCCGCAAAGCCCCAAAATCTAGATGTTGGAAGAAAACAAAGTCAATTTGTTTTTAAATTTTGAAAACAAAACAAGTGTCCAACTGCCTGAAGGCTTTCCTAATCACAATTCAAATTTGATCAATAACCCATAGAAAATTAATTTTTTACACAGTTGCATTTCATGTGCCATGGACCAAAAGTGTCCTTTTGGAGTCTCCAGCTGGTATTTTAGGAAACGGCTAGACATTCCCTTGGAAAAAAAACTGTGTAAAAATGTAATTTTCTATGGGTTATTGATCAAATTTGAACTGTGATTAGGAAAAGCTTCAGGCAGTTGGACACTTGATTTGTTTTCAAAATTTAAAAACAAATTGACTTTGCTTTTGTCCAACATCTAGATTTTGGGGCTTTGCAGATATGCAAATGTACGCATCATTAGTAAGATATTGATGATTTTTCATATTTATTTAAACATTTTGTAAAATACTGTTGTTGTTTTAATGTCAGTAATCAACTTGCAAAGTTTCATAATGATATCTATAAGTTTAAAAAATTCCCTAATAGCCCATCCCCATTCGCTTAAACAGTGGTTCTGATTTGCTCTATGTCGGCCCGCTGTATCTTTCCAGCAGCTAGTTGACCAGGTTGTCCACCCAGGTTGTGATCCTGGAAGGTCCTGGATATCATTTCTGGTGAACAACCTTTTACAACGCTCCATGTCTGTTTTTTAAAAAAAAAAGGGGTTTTGCCCCCTAGGTATAGTGTGAATGCTCCAGCATTCACACTAATAAACTGCCACAAACTGGATAGCTGAATGAGTTTGAAAACGTCTATTTATAAATGGAATTGAATTGTGTTAAAAGGGTTAACACATTCACACTAACTAATCATAGCTGTCAAATGTAATGTAGAAAAGATAAAGTATAAAATGGAAAAACTCATTTAAAGTACAAGTACCTTTAAACTCCACTTAAGTGCCCTACATGAGTTAATGTACTTCCCATCACTGACATACAGAACATACAGCCTGATAGTGTTGAAGAGAGAGTGAGGTTTTACCTGTGTGTGGATGTGTCCGGCCTCAAGAGAAGCTGTGAGGGTGAGAGCAGGTTTACAAAGGAACAAACAAGTGAGGAGGTGGATGCTGATTGGCTTCTTGAACCTGTGCAGACAGTTAAACTCAATAACTGTCAGAAATGCAGAGTTTTTCGGGGAAGTTCAGAATTCTGTTACATCATAAGCCCCTCAGGGTTCTGTGCTGAGCCCTTTCCTCTACACCCTGTACACCAATGACTGCACCAGCCCCTCCCACACCACCATACCTCAAATACTCCGACGACACCTCGCTCTTCCATCAGACAAGAACTCTGTCCTCTATGAGATTTTTTACAAAGCATACAAACTTAAGTGGCGTTCCTTAAAGCGATGGCTGTTATCTGTATATACGATTCGTTTGTGTTAGGAAATATTCAGGAATTTTCGTGATGTCTCACATGGGAAAATGTAGGTTTAGACAGTGAGACCATAAAACACTCTTCCTACCTTTTCTTAGGCCAGGACGAACAGATTTCTAAAATGTTTGCAGATTCAAACTACATTGCAGCTGAGATTTCAATACACCTTCATATTTCCACCGCTGAAGTAGAGCTGTAAGTTTGTATGCTTTTTTTAAATCTCATGCAATACAAGTGGATGGAACTCTTGCCCCAGGGCAGCTGTGGCTATGGTAGTTTACCACCACCGGTATGACTGTGTGTGAATGAACAGAACCTGGAACCCTGTCAATTTGAACAGTTTAAAACGTTGCTGAAGACTCACTTGTGTTGCATTGGCCTTTAACACATGTTGAGACTTTGACACTCATAACTTTTTTTATCATGTATCTTATATGTTATTTTGTATTGTATCTTGTACAGCACTTTGGTCAACTGATGTTGTTGTGTATTGTGATGTTGTGTATGTGCTATAGAAATAATTTTGACTTTGACTTTGACCCATTGCATGCAGTGTCTCTGTCTGAACAGGTTCAACAAGCCAATCAGCATTCACCTCCTCACCTGTAGGCCGCCTTAAAGCACAGGCTTACAGCCAAGAAGCCCCAGGGCCTACAAAGAAGGGAGGAGCTACCATGAGGCCTTAACTGCCTCAGGGTGTGTGTGTGCGCACGTGTGTGTGTGTGTGCGTGTGTGTGTGTGTGTGTGTGTGGGGGTGGGAGGGAGTGAGTGAGTGAGTGAGATATCCTTTATAAACCATGCTCTCACCCTCACAACTTCTCTTAACCCGGCCAAAAACTTCAATTTTGGTCTCATCTGACCAGAGCATCTTCCTCCACTTGCCAAAATCCCAATAAAATAAATGTATGTGTGCGGTTGTAATGTGACAAAATGTGGAACATTTCAATGGGTATGAATACTTTTGCAAGCCACTGTATAACAAAGCACATTATCCTAATAATAAATCAGACAAGGCTGTTAAAAAGTTTTATTTGTTTAATAAAATATAACCAAAGTGGAGAAAATCAAAGAGCTTTAAATTAGATGTAAAGCTGTAAGAAATTATATATAAAAGAAGCATTTAAAGCTGGGGTATATGATTTCTGATTGGTCAAAGTTAACATGAGCTGTACACTTTGACCAATCAGAGTGAGGCTCCGATTCTCTGTTCTTATTGGCTGTTTGGGACTGTCCATTCACTTTGGCACGACGTTGTTGGTGTAGAGCGTGTCAGGGAGGGACCATAGGGGAGGGACCAAAGAGAACAAGTGGAGCGATTGAGGTATTTGGATTCGAATCTCTATCCCAACTGCCATTTTCTCCCCAAAAAAAATTAAGATTATGATTAAAGTAAAGACATTTATATTTCAAACAATATGTCTAAGGTCTGTTTAAAGGGAGGCACGACCTTAAAAGGAATTAAGCTCATATTGTGATTATTATTCAGAAATTGTTTGATGTCCTGTAAACCCTGTTAGGTTCGTTCATCAGACTTCACTGCTCCTCCACAAAGTCTGTAGGCTGAAAGAGGAAGAGAAACAATGTTAAAGAGGATAGATAGATAGATAGATAGATAGATAGATAGATAGATAGATAGATAGATAGATAGACAGACAGACAGACAGACAGACAGACAGACAGACAGGTAAAGATGACGTTAAAGAGACAAAGGTTCAGTGTTTGTGGATCACCTGCAGCGTCCTTCTCTCTCTCATGTCTCTTCTGCTGCTTTTCAAACACGTCCTGTAAAGATGGAGGAAAAAACTGAATATTAATAAAATACAATTCAGAAAAATGTGAAACAGAGTCTCTGATTTTGATAAATAAAGTACAACCTGAGGGTCTGGTTCCCGCAGGTGTTTGTGTGTGTGTGTGTGTGTGTGTGTGTGTGCTGTTTGCGTGTGAGTGAGTGAGTGAGTGAGTGAGTGAGTGAGTGAGTGAGTGGTGTGTGTGTGTGTGTGTGTGTGTGTGTGTGTGTGTGTGTGTGTGTGTGTGTGTGTGTGTGTGTGCACCTCTTGATGATGACAGAGGCCACGGTGACAAAGAGCCCGGTGTGCAGCGTGAAGAGGAGCAGACGGACAGCCAGCAGTTGGTTCACTGTGAAAAACAAACATTTAGGAGAAAGCACCAATTCTGAATGTGATCTTCTAGATAATTTTTGGGGCATTTTCCATGGTTTAATGACAGTGTGGAGAGACAGAGATGAAATGGAGCAGACTCTAACTCTAACCACTACACCAAACAGGTCGCCCCACTGTAGCTATGTGTGGTTTTTAACTTCCTCCTTTTATATTTTCTGAGAAGTATTTACCGAGAAATTGTTTCCTGTGATGTTGACGCCTAGTGTTGGTCAGATACTGATAATGGACACAGAGTACAGAGAGATACAGAATAGAAAAATAGTGTCAGGGCCAGAGTGGGGATATAATGAGGGGGGGAGTTGTTTTTTGTTCATGGTGGCCTGATCCTACCAGACCATCGTACTTTATTTCATTTGTACAGAAGGTCTGGAATCGCTTAATTGACAAACATAAACTCACTTGAAGGCGGGTGTCTGTTGAAGGTTAAAACGATTGGATGTGCCCAGTGCCACTCTGGATCAGCCAACCAATCGCATAACGTTTGGTCGTGACTCGTGACGTATGAGAAGGGGAATTAGTTTTTTTCATTGTGCACTTGAAGTTAAGAGGACATTCAGTTTAACCTCTATGGGGGGGGGGGTGTTCTAACCCACAGGCCCCCACCCGATAGCACCAGTTCTGATGCTGTTTTTTTATCACATCACACGAGAGGTTGAGAACACATTTGATTCAAGTCAAGTGATGCATGTTAACGCCTTCATTCATAAATAACAACAAACAAACGAATCAGGATTGTTTACTCTTTGTGTATGAAAAGAAATGAACAAATTCACACATTTTCTAATGCAGTAATAAATATTCACTTGTGAAAATGACAGAGAAATAGAAAAGAAAAAAAATGTCTGTGTGTGTGTGTGTGTGTGTGTGTGTGTGTGTGTGTGTGTGTGTGTGTGTGTGTGTGTGTGTGTGTGTGTGTGTGTGTGTGCGTGCGTGTGAGACTGTGTGTGTGCATACAATACAATTTAAACTTACTTGACAGTGAGAAGGATTCTGTTTCCTCTTCTTCACCCTCCACATGGATCCTGATTGGAAGGGACCGTGTGTTGTCGTTCCTCCCCAGACCACAGGAGTAGTTCCCAGAATCCTTTGCGGTCATTCGGCTGAAGTGGAGGGAGGGGCCAGACTCTGAGAGGGTGTGGCCATCTTGGAACCATGTGACCTCCAGGTCGTGGAAGGTGCAGGTGAAGGTAGGTTTGCAGGTCAGTGAAACAGTGTCGCCTCTGGTCAACTCTCTGTCCTTGTCGATGGAGATTGTTATCCTCATTCGAGTTGCATCTAAAAAACAATTAAAATTTGGTTTTCTTTAAGATATTTTTATTCTGTGATTATGGATCTGATTTAAGACTGTGAGATCTCCATTCTTTGTATTTTACCTGGTTCTGCATAATTACTACATTAGCATTAAATCAAAGGTAAACAATGTGTAGTTTATGCGCTTTAGTTACAACATTATCAGTTTAGCTTTAGCTACCTAAAGCTAACACAACCCCCCCCCCCCCCCCCCCCCCCCACAGGACACAGGAATGAGTCATTTTGATGAGGAATGAGCGTAACAAAAGTTGCTCTCCTTCACCTGTAGCAGTTGAACACACTTCTGCTTTTCAGCTCTGTGATCTGACACATAAACACATTGGCCCTCATTTATCAATCTTGCGTAGACCAGAAAAATGGGTGTACGTATATTTCCACGCAAATCTCGGCATTTATCAATATGGACGTGAGCGTAGGGTACGCTCAAATCCCACGCCAGCTCTCAGCTCGTGTACGCAAATTTGAAAACAGCTTGGACTCGCAGTGCAGCCTGTGCCGGGTAGCCGATGACTTTGTTGGACAATTATTAGAAGGTAATACAAATGCAGTGCAAATAAGACCGAAATAAATATATGAATCACTTAAAAATGAGCAGCTTATGGTGTGCAACTGAGTAGGAGAGCTGATTCAATAGTGCACACACCGGCCACTTAGGAGCGCTGCATGGGACTGCATAAGGGCAGTTGTCTCCGTCTTGGAGCAGCTGGAGGCACACTGAGGCACGGGGGCTGCATGCATTCAAAATGTTAGCCACAGTATTAAATATGTAGTAGACATACACTGCTCTTTATGATACAAAAAAATACACGGCACAACATTCAGCTTAACATTTTATTTATTTGACGCACTTTTTAGATGTTAGTTCCTCTTTTAATGTGTCATTGATGCTAAAGCGAGCAATTTAATTCCACCGTTAACCGGCACGTTGTTCCTATCTGCTGGTGGAGCAGGACGGTGGGCGCTCTCACAGCTGATCGCTGCCGGGTCGGATTGTGCAGCTGACGGCCGGGCTGACCACTCGTGCCAAGCGCATGCTGTCATACAAACGCAAAATGTGTTATTTTTAGTTTTTAAAACCCTTTTGAACAGTGCTATCTAAAAGGGCCAATACATTCTAATCATTCAAATCTCTGCAGACGTGTATTTATTTTATGGGGACCATTATCGGACAGTTGGTGCGTCTTTTTCTCCTCCACCACTTATATTATGCCCGCAGCCCCGCACCCCCAGTTGGTTGCATTTCAGAACAGCAACACGCTTTTTTTAGTGGCGATTTTGAGTCAACACCAACGCTGGTGCTGACCGCAGCAGTTATTTCCTTCCTAACTGCTGCCTTCTGTCGTTCTTTGATGCTGCTTGTAGGCTAATGCTCCGAAATGAAACTCTTTTTTTCTACTTTCGCTGTTATTCTGTCAATTTCTACTTCAGGGAAGTGCCGTATTGCGCATATCCATGTCGTAAAACCTCTGGGCGAGGCCTCTAAACTGAGAAAATATAGGGGCGTGATACGCTCGTTTTCATCCGCCGAATTTATCAATAATGGCCATGGCGTACGCTGAGATAGGCGAGATACGCCTGTTTGATAAATACCACGCGACACCTGGCGTAGGGAGGTATTTGCGCCAGAGTTTGCACCAGTTTCCACGCAAAATTGATAAATGAGGGCCATTGACCTGATGATGTCATTATGATGCAATGCTCTTACCAGCGACTCTGACTCTGACTCCTGATCGTTCACTATGATGTGCTCTACTGTCAGTAGATTCCATTCTGAGGTAAAACATTGCGTCGTCTTCCATCTGTACGTCTGTGATCTGTAAAGTGCAGTTTCCCTTCTTGTCTCCTAGGTAACTGTAACGAGGGTTCTGGTTGGGTTTATCACTGTCGTATACAGACGGGGTGACGCCCTGACATACTCCTTGGTTCTGGCACCAGACGACTCTGATGATCTCCACTGGATCTTCTCTCCCATCTTGACCGATATTCTTTAGAGGTGTGAAGGTGCAGAGGAGGGTGACAGTCGACCCCTTCACTGCACAGACAGGAGGAGGATAGATGGTCTTTGGCTTGATGACAGATTGACCCACAGCACCTGGAAAAAGGACGAGTTAAGGAAAAACCTGTATTTCGTTATTTTGGATGTGAAAATGCAGTGACGGTGTTAACATGGGGCCACCAGTCATGTTACTAAAGTAAAGAATACAGTATAACTAAACCTTTGAAAAACAAATTAGCAAATAGATGTTAAGTTTTAGATAATATAACATTCATAAAGTCCATGACTCACCAGCCAGCAGGAACAGAAAGCCCCACGGAATGTGTTTGACCCAAACTGCCATCCTTAGATTTCACTTGTTTCTTGTTCAAATGTCGAATCAAACTGAAGCAGCGCTGACAGACACCGACTGACAAGACTTCACTTTCAACTTCCTCCTTCTATTCTTTAAGAGAAGTATTTTTAAGCCGTTTCCTGTGGTTTTGACACCTGTTTTTGAAGCTTACTGTAAGTTGACCATGTAAGGAGAAAACAGGCCTGTAGCTGTAGCCAGCATCATATACCCTATGATATACATAATAAATCAGACAAGGCTGGTAAAAAGTTTATTTTGTTCATTTAAATATTACAACAGCAGAGATAATCAAAGGGCTTTACATGAGACAGAGAGGCTGTAAGAAATATATTAAAAGAACCATTTTAGCTCATCCACTGAAAATTTAAAAAAAATAAAGATAATGATTTATTTTCATGAAGTTGCAAAAATAATACGATTTTCATGTTTTTTTTAAAAGTAAAGACATTTATATTTCAAACAATATGTCTAAGGATGCACAGGTGAAATGATAGCTTGGTTATAAGTCTTAAAAAAGATTTAAGCTCATATTGTTGTTGTTATAAAAAAGACATTTAGACGTTGTTTGATATAAATCCTGTTTGGTTCGTTCATCAGACGTCACTGCTCCTCCACAAAGTCTGTAGGCTGAAAGAGAAAGAGAAACAATGTTAAAGAGACACAGTGGATAGATAGATAGATAGATAGATAGATAGATAGATAGATAGATAGATAGATAGTTAGATAGATTGATAGATAGATAGATAGATAGATAGATAGATAGATGGATGGATGGACGGACGGACGGACGGAAAGACAGACAGACAGACAGACAGACAGACAGACAGACAGGTAAAGATGACGTTAAAGAGACAAAGGTTCAGTGTTTGTGGATCACCTGCAGCGTCCTTCTCTCTCTCATGTCTCTTCTGCTGCTTTTCAAACACGTCCTGTAAAGATGGAGGAAAAAACAGAAGATTAATAAAATACAATTCAGAAAAATGTGAAACAGAGTCTCTCATGGTGATAAATAAAGTACAACCTGAGGGTCTGGTTCCCGCAGGTGTGTGTGTGTGGTGTGTGTGTGTGTGTGTGTGTGTGTGCCGTTTGCGTGTGTGTGAGTGAGTGAGTGAGTGAGGTGTGAGTGAGTGAGTGAGTGAGTGAGTGAGTGAGTGAGTGAGTGAGTGAGTGAGTGAGTGAGTGAGTGTGTGTGTGTGTGTGTGTGTGTGAGTGAGTGTGTGTGTGTGTGTGTGTACCTCTTGATGAAGACAGAGGCCACGGTGACAAAGAGCCCGGTGTGCAGCGTGAAGAGGAGCAGACGGACAGCCAGCAGTTGGTTCACTGTGAAAAACAAACATTTAGGAGAAAGCACCAATTCTGAATGTGATCTTCTAGATAATTTTTGGGGCATTTTCCATGGTTTAATGACAGTGTGGAGAGACAGAGATGAAATGGAGCAGACTCTAACTCTAACCACTACACCAAACAGGCGCCCCACTGTAGCTATGTGTGGTTTTTAACTTCCTCCTTTTATATTTTCTGAGAAGTATTTACCGAGAAATTGTTTCCTGTGATGTTGACGCCTAGTGTTGGTCAGATACTGATAATGGACACAGAGTACAGTGAGATACAGTAAAAAATAGATAATAGTTTGCTAGTAGGATATCTCAAATCCCTGCAGAGAGTCCGGTCAGAACTCTGGTGGTGGCAATAAAGGTGGTTCCAGAAGATGGGCGTTTTAAGGGGTTTATTGAAGCACGTGGTGATACATTAACACCGGTGAACTTGTGATCTAATTCGTATGGTAATTTGTGGTTTCTGTAGATATAAACAGAAGATAACATGTCGATAATGAGATACTGTAATCTGTTCAATCAACTCAAATATAGCTTACTTGCAACTTAACATTAATAACATAATGGTCATTTATAGACAGTGCAAATATCTTATGATATGTATTATTAACATAGGCTACCAACAGCAATCACGCTAACATTCTCTTAGCTTTCACTTTCTAATAAAGTCAACACTGAAACAAGGGGAAATCACTTACAGCTTCATGCACGCACAAATCCCAACCGAACAAGCTGGTTAATTCTAAACTGTGCATTTAAGCCTTAAACTAAATAGTTCTTGGTGAGCTAGTGGCGGCCGTTGTGTCAGGGCAGCTGGTGATCAGGGTAGCTGGTGACGGTAGCTACGTAGATGCCTGATCAAAAACCCGTAAACGTCAAATGTTTAATATGTTCATGTTGGCCGTAAGAATCCAATCTACTCAATATCGGTTTACACTTCCATAGCCTTTGAGTGGAATATACAATTTGAGGTAAGATTTGTGTCACAGTGTGCGTAACCAGCACGAAGCTTCGAGCCAGCTGTTGGCTGTGGTGGCCGATCACCAGTTGCCCTGACACGACCAGATTAGTTCGTGATAGCACAACAAATACCACCGATCGTATTTAATATGAATCACCTATGTTTCCCACTCATCACTACATTACTCGGAACCCGTCCAGATTGTATGACTCTCAGTTTGAAAATCGGAGGACAGTAAATTCAGAAAACTAACGCGTTGCGTGGTAGACTTTTCTTTTTCTTTTGTAGGCTACTGAATACATCCTACTGTGCGTATGGCATACTTTGGGTAGGCTATGAGACTGAAAACTGTTTTTATCATGATGTTTTAAAATAAACCGACAAATGAATGCGACATAGAGACCTACTCCTGGTTCATGTGTTGGATTATCTGGTGGTGACAGGCTTGGGAGGATATGGAGCTAGACTGTCGATGCCTTGTCAGTTTTAAATTGTACATTTAACGCTATTATTCAGATTTAGGCTTAGGCATAGCCTACTTCAGAAGGATTGGTGAGTATTTGTCCATACGCTTTTAGTGAAATGTTGTTTGTGGTAAGCTATTTGTGTGTAACCATTGAAGCGTGGAGGTGTGTGCTAGCTGGGGTTTACTGTGATATCAGTTTAACTTGTGAATGATCTGTACTACCGTGTTTCATACCGTTTTCATATCATCACTAATGTGTTTTTCAATACTCGGAGCCTATCGATGATGTGACTGATATCACATTACACTATTGTCAATGTATAAGGAAAACAGCAGCATTTTGCTATTGTAGCCTACGTAGGCTAGTTAGTCGAGGTGGACATAGAACTGCAATTCGCTCATTTGACATGAGTTTTTTTATTATTATTATTTTTTTTTTAAATGGTGATAATTACAAACTAGCACTGACGTTGTTCACCAAACTCGTGGCGTACTGGTAAAATTCTGACACTGAGTAGTCGAGATAGATAAGAGGTTGCTGGTTCGCATCTGACAGATACTGATTATTTTTCTTTTTTGGTTGGGGGCAAATGTAATGATCCAGATCAGGGCAACTGGTGACAGCAGACTCGATGCCCGCAAACGTGAAATGATTATGCCTACATATCCGATCTACTTAATATTTAGACTTCCATAGCCTACAGCTTGTTAGTGGAACAGTGTGAGGTGGATTTCTGTCACACATGTGCGTAACAGCACGAAGTTTGGAGTCAGTTGTTGGCTTTGGGGCAAGTCGTGGCGATCAGATTAATTTGTGACAGCACATCGGCACGCACGGGATACTTTTCTTGTAATTATAATTTCGTCCTATTGTTCATTTTGTCTACTTTGGTTATGTGACTGAAATAAGCTTATCATGATGTTTTAAAAATACACCGACAAATGAATGCGACATAGACGAAATATTCCTGGTTTATTTGTTGGGTTATCTGGTGACAGCTAGGAGCGTGTAGGTGACTGTGTCGATGCCTTGTGAAAATAACGCAAACGTAAATAAATTGATAGGCTGTGTGTGGTTGAATACAAGATGTTCTCGTCAGTTTTAAAAAGTTGGACATAGGCTATATCGCTATATTCGGATATACTTGAGAACGGTCTGGGATTATTCTTCCATTCAGCTTTTTAGTGAAATGTAGCCTACAGTTTGGGGTAAGCTATTTGTGTCACAAGTTAAGCGTGAAGTTGGCTGTGTTAGCTGTGGCTAAGTGTGATAGAACCAGTTTAATTTGTGATTACACTTGGAAATACCATCGTATTTCAGACGTTTTTCTATCATCACTACAATGTGTTATTCACTACTCGGAACCACAGTCATTGCTTAGAACCAATGTAGATTTTAGCCTACATGGTCAAATTCGAGTATGAAGATTGAATGATAGTAGGCTATTGTTACTTGCTGTAGTTTGGTCTGGCTTTGAGAGACTAGGTAAGTGTAGAAAACAAATGATCAGGGGCGTGCAGTCTTTCTTAAAAGGATGCTATTGTACACATTTGTGGGTTTTAATCATATGGTTTAAGGGGTTTGGAGAGCGATAGTTGAAGCGAGATATGGTGACAGTTAGGCATAGCCTACGACGCGACGGAGTGTTGATATTCTTTCTGTTTGCTTACTGACAGTAGTGCGCATTGAGGTGTATATTTTTGTTTGAGGTTGGTTTGAGGAGTAGCCTATATTTGTAATGACAGTGACAGTGTGGCTCATGTAGGCCTGTATCTGTTATTTTGCTTTGTTGTAGGCCTATTTATTAGTCTGTGTGAGTGAACAGGTGAGCGTAAACAGTGGTGCTAGTAGGAAATGATGTGCAGGAGATACTGTAGGTGAGCCAGGTGGAGGTGCAGAGAGAGGTGAAAGCATAAGACACAAGTCTAATATTTGAGTTTAATTCAGACGTTTGCTGGACACTGTGGAGTGGATCTAGACTGCTTGAGTTTCTGCGTGCAGTCTGTGGAAGTTCTACCACACTGGGAGTAGTCCTACTGTTCTTTTACTGACACTATTTCTGCACTGCTTGTGTTCAATAAAATCTCGTTTTAATGATCATTGTTGTTGTCTTTTCTTTTGTGATGCTCGTCTCTACAGAGCTTGTATTGCATATTTGAACTTTGATTTGAGACACTGTATGTGAAAAGGGTAAATAATAGATCATCATAAAACGTTGCCAGTTGATTACTTAGATTAAAAAAATAGATTATATGTATTACAATTTTTACAGAAATGTTTGAATGGATATTCAACTTTGCTATAGGCCTTTATACATGCATTTTCTAGGCTACATGTAGCCTAGAAACAGAATAAATGTATCATAAATCATACAACTAACAACATAAAGAATTATTCTGTAGGCCTAATAAACTCCAGAATAGTGCTAAGAATTTGAGGTGTACAAGTGAATGTTATCGAAAAAGAAAATAACTAGGCCTAATGTTGAGATAATGTCCGTCAAAGATGGGAGAAATATACAGATGCAAACAGACAAGGATTAGTCAAAGAAACACCTTGTAGCCTACATTTTGGACCGTTTATTTGTACTACACTATTCTGCAATTTGCTCATATTTGACAATTGTACTTTTATACTTCATTATTTGCCTATGTAAATATGGCAATACTAGCACCGTGCGACTTCGTCCGACTTAGTGGCGCACCGTGTAAAATTCGGACCTTGTAGTTTATTATGAATGAGTAGATGAGATCGCTGGTTCGACTCCACCACGAATTAGTTTTCTTCCCCCCCCGCGCAGAAGACAACAAATTGTTAATGTACTTTGGGACCAAAGGTAATGATCCTGCAAACGGTTTATAGCATCATGTTTTAAAATAAACCGATAAATGAATGCAAAGAGAGACCAGAGAGAGACGATGTTTTGAATAGGTTTATTTCCGGGTTTTTAGACTAGGGGTCCTAAATAGACACGCCTACGAAACATCTGCAAATGCCACCAGCTACCCTGATCACCAGTTGCCCTGACACACCGTGCCGAGCACAAGTCAGTCTTCTCCGTCTGATTTCTCGAGCAGAGTCACGAGACATGTCCGAGCGCGCCCTGCTGGCCAGTAGTTTTCTGCTCACTGTCATGGCGTCTTAAAGTGACAGTAGGCCTTTTAAACATACAGAATAGAAAAATAGTGTCAGGGCCAGAGTGGGGATATAATGAGGGGGGGGAAGTTCTTGTTTTTTTCATGGTGGCCTGATCCTACTAGACCATCGTACTTTATTTCATTTGTACAGAAGGTCTGGAATCGCTTAATTGACAAACATAAACTCACTTGAAGGCGGGTGTCTGTTGAAGTTTAAAACGATTGGATGTGCCCAGTGCCACTCTGGATCAGCCAACCAATCGCATAACGTTTGGTCGTGACTCGTGACGTATGAGAAGGGGAATTAGTTTTTTTCATTGTGCACTTGACGTTAAGAGGACATTCAGTTTAACCTCTATAGGGGGAGGGGAGGGGGTGTTCTAACCCACAGGCCCCCACCCGATAGCACCAGTTCTGATGCTGTTTTTTAATCACATCACACGAGAGGTTGAGAACACATTTGATTCAAGTCAAGTGATGCATGTTAACGCCTTCATTCATAAATAACAACAAACAAACAAGTCAGGATTGTTTACTCTTTGTGTATGAAAAGAAATTAACAAATTCACACATGTTTCTAATGCAGTAATATATGTTTAACAAACCAGTGAATAAAAATGACATGAGACAACTATGAAACATGAAAACATAACATAATTATCTCCTTTTGAGGGTATTTAGTTATAGGGATGTGTGTGTGTGTGTGTGTGTGTGTGTGTGTGTGTGTGTGTGTGTGTGTGTGTGTGTGTGTGTGTGTGTGTGTGTGTGTGTGTGTGTGTGTGTGTGTGTGTGTGTGTGAGACTGTGTGTATGCATACAATACAATTTAAACTTACCTGACAGTGAGAAGGATTCTATTTCCTCATCTTCACCCTCCACATGGATCCTGATTGGAAGCGACTGTGTGTTGTCGTTCCTCTTCAGACCACAGGTGTAGTTCCCAGAATCCTTTGCGGTCAGTCGGCTGAAGTGGAGGGAGGGGCCAGACTCTGAGAGGGGGCGGCCATCTTTGAACCATGTGACCTCCAGGTCGTGGAAGGTGCAGGTGATGGTATTAGAGCAGGTCAGTGAGACTGTGTCGCATCTGGTCAACTCTCTGTCCTTGTCGATGGAGCTTTTTATCCTCATTCGAGTTGCATCTAAAAAACAATTAAAATTTAGTTTTCTTTAAGATATTTTTATTCTGTGATTATGGATCTGATTTAAGACTGTGAGATCTCCATTCTTTGTATTTTACCTGGTTCTGCATAATTACCACATTAGCATTAAATCAAAGGTAAACAATGTGTAGTTTCTGCACTTTAGTTACAACATTATCAGTTTAGCTTTAGCTACCTTAAGCTAACACAACCCCCCCCCCACACACACACACACACACACACACACACACACACACACTCACAGGACACAGGAATTAGTCATTTTGATGAGGAATGAGCGTAACAAAAGTTGCTCTCCTTCACCTGTAGCAGTTGAACACACTTCTGCTTTTCAGCTCTGTGATCTGACACATTAAACACATTGACCTGATGATGTCATTATGATGCAATGCTCTTACCAGCGACTCTGACTCTGACTCCTCCTGGTTCAGTAAAATGTGATCTCCCGTCAGTAGATTCCATTCTGAAGTAAAGAGTTGCGTTGTCTTCCTTCTGTACGTCTGTGATCTGTAAAGTGCAGTTTCCCTTCTTGTCTCCCAGGTAACTGTAACGAGGGTTCTGGTTGGGTTTATCACTGTCGTACACAGACGGGATGACGCCATGACATATTGTATGATTCTGGCACCAGACGACTCTGATGATCTCCACTGGAACTTCTCTCCCATCTTGACCGATTCTCTTTAGAGGTGTGAAGGTGCAGAGGAGGGTGACAGTCGACCCCTTCACTGCACAGACAGGAGGAGGAGGATAGATGGTCTTTGGCTTGATGACAGATTGACCCACAGCACCTGGAAAAAAGGACGAGTTAAGGAAAAACCTGTATGTAGTTATTTTGGATGTGAAAATGCAGTGACGGTGTTAACATGGGGCCACCAGGTCAGGTTACTAAAGTAAAGAATACAGTATGACTAAAACTTTGAAAAACAAATGAGTAAATAGATGTTAAGTTTTAGATAATATAACATTCATAAAGTCCATGACTCACCAGCCAGCAGGAACAGAAAGCCCCACGGAATGTGTTTGACCCAAACTGCCATCCTTACTTGTTTAAATTTAACTTGTTTCTTGTTCAAATGTCGAATCAAACTGAAGCAGCGCTGACAAAGACACCGACTGACAAGACTTCACTGTCTATGTGCTTTTTAACTTCCTCCTTCTATTCTTTAAGAGAAGTATTTTTAAGCCGTTTCCTGTGATGTTGACGCCTTATTTTGAAGCATCCTGTAAGTTGACCATGTAAGGAGAAAACAGGCCTGTAGCTGTAGCCAGCATCATATACCCTCCACTCATTAAGCTTCACCACAGATCAAACGTTTCACTGTTCAACAGTTTGGACTCTTATTTATTTCAGGGTTTAGTCACATACAGTCACACAGAACCAAAGCATACACCACCGGTCAACAGTTTTTTTTTAAAAGATACATTTTTTTTCATGCTGTATTTGGCAGAGTGCAGAGAAGGAGAGTAAATGTGTCAGAGAGGGGAATGACATGCAGAGAACGACCCGGGCTGGATTCTAACCCGGGTCTGCTGTGAAGAGGACTGAGACTCTATGGAGGGGGGGGGGGGGGGGTCTAACCACTACACCAAACAAGCTCCCCACTGTATATGTGGTTTTTAACTTCCTCCTTTTATATTTTCTGAGATGTATTTACTGAGAAAATGTTTCTCAACTCTGTACTGTCTATTAAAGCGTGAAAATGCCAAAATATAATCTTTAAAGTGTTTCTGGAACACCTCAGGAGGGGAAACGGGGAACCATCCAAGCTGTGTACAGTAAGGATGAGACGCTGTTGACCTCAACTGAGGAGGTAGTCGGCTGGTGGAAGGAGCACTTTGAGGAACTCCAAAAATTAAGATTATGATTTATTTTTATGAAGTTGCAGAAATAATTTTCATTGTTTTTTAAAAGAAAATACATTTTTATTTCAAACAATATGTCTAAGGTCTGTTTAAAAAGAAGCACAGGTGAAATATTAATAGCTCAGTTATGAATCTGACAAAGAGTTAAGATCATATTGTTGTTATTATAAAAAGACATTATTCATGTCCTGTTAATCCTGTTTGGTTCGTTCATCAGACTTCACTGCTCCTCCACAAAGTCTGTAGGCTGAAAGAGAAAGAGAAACAATGTTAAAGAGACACAGTGGATGGATAGATAGATAGATAGATAGATAGATAGATAGATAGATAGATAGATAGATAGATAGATAGATAGATAGATAGATAGATAGATAGATAGATAGATAGATAAGTGTTTGTGGATCACCTGCAGCGTCCTTCTCTCTCTCATGTCTCTTCTTCTTCTTTTCAAACACGTCCTGTAAAGATGGAGGAAAAAACAGAATATTAATAAAATACAATTCAGAAAAATCCAAAACGCTCTTGTGGTACGATTTTGTATTTACTCATTTTACTCACATTTCAAAAAAGATTATGTGAACTGCTAGACAGCTGTGCGGGTACACTCGAAAATTACATGGGAAATTTAGAATTTAACATATATTATTATATTATATACGTCATGGGCCCACGTAGATTTTTTCTGTTTTACTCTATTGTCTTTTTTTAGATTTAAGAATTCCATTGGCAACGACTGCTGCTGTATCTGTTTTGATAAAGTAAAAGTTGACAGTCTGGTCTTCATAAAAATTAAGGGATGTGTGTGTGTGTGTGTGTGTGTGTGTGTGTGTGTGTGTGTGTGTGTGTGTGTGTGTGTGTGTGTGTGTGTGTGTGCGCGCGTGCGTGTGTGTGTGTGTACCTCTTGATGAAGACAAAGGCCACGGTGACAAAGAGCCCGGTGTGCAGCGTGAAGAGGAGCAGACGGACAGCCAGCAGTTGGTTCACTGTGAAAAACAGACCAGACACTCATGAGATGCTCTATACATTCTGGTTTCGTTCTTTTCGGGCTGGATTCTAACCCGGGTCTGCTGTGAAGACGACTGAGACTCTATGGAGGGGGAAGGGCTCTAGCTTCTACACCGCGTTTAATTTGTACGCTGAAAAGAAAACCTGGAGTGGACTTAATCAGAGGAATAGATGCCACTGAGTCGTTTACATATAAGAAAAGATCATCTGCGTATAGCAACACACTAGATTTTTCCGTCCCACCCCGCAGCAATCCATGCAAAAGTGAAGAGGTTTTTGATGCAATGTTTAGGGGTTCTAGCGCCATTGCAAACAGTAAAGGTGTTATTTAGTGTTATTGAAACAGAAGCCGCAAATGCCATTCTGAAAAACACCCTGGTGTCCTAGTAGGGGAGAACGGGGTTATATGTCACACGGGTTGGTTGTCACAATCGTTAAATTTCGGAATCAGAAGGCGCTGTCTGTGAAATTTTGGAATGTAAATATCCAGAATTATTTTTAAGATTATTCCCATTAAGATAACATTGTGACAAACAACCCCATAGTGTGTGACAACGTTGTCACAATGTGTAAGAGGGTGTCTTTGATGATTAATTTCTTCTTTATTACAATAAGTTAGAAAAAGTCAGGGGTACACATTTCAAGCCAACACCTTAAGCTTCAGTGTGCCTACTAGCCCCCGGTCTCCCTACATCAGGTCGCAATTCTAAGTGCGCAAACTCACATTTTAACAATTCTTCAAAAAATAAGTCTTACTTGACAAAGAAAATGATTCTATTTCCTCTTCACACGTCACTCGCAGAATGTATGGCGGAGACCGTGTGTTGTTGATTGTGTTCAGACCACAGGTGTAGTTCCCAGAATCCCTTGCGGTCAGTCGGCTGAAGTGGAGGGAGGGGCCAGACTGTGAGAGAGGGCAGCCATCTTTGAACCATGTGACCTCCAGGTCGTGGAAGGTGCAGGTTGAAGAGCAGAGCAGTGAGATGGTTTCTCCTCTGGTCAACACACTGTCATTGCTGGAGCTGATTATCCTCAATGGAGTCAATTCTATGAAAAAAAAATATTCAAGTTTGGTTTTCTTAGTTCACTTTTTTGCCTTGGCCTTTCACAAATTTTAATTTTTTTGTATTCTATTTTTTTTGTACAGCACTTTTTTTAAATGTGCTATATAAATAAACTTGACTTTGAATTTTGACTTTCTTAGGGCTCTTTGCGCTTCATTATTTCTACATTCAGAAGTTGAACAATTCTTCGGCATTTAAGAGACCAAGAGCTTGGGGCGCAGCGGGTAGAATTAAGAAAAGCAAGGCAAAGCAAGTTTATTTTTATAGCACCACAAAACATGGGAATTCAAGGTGCTTTACAGGGGCAAGATTAAAATACATCAAATATAGAATACACATTAGAAAAGCGAATGAAAAATATGAATAGAAATAAAACATTTAAATACAATAAAAATTACAGGTTAAAAGGGAAACAGAAAAGTCTTCAGATTTGATTTAAAGGAGCTGTGTTCCAGATATTTGGTGCTTAAAAACCTAAAGCTGCCTCTCCTTGTTAAAGCATTACAATACAATGCTCTTACCTCTGACAGTGACTTTGACTCCTCGTGGTCCGACGTGATGTGCCCTGAAGTCGCTAGCATCCATTCTGAAGAAAAAAGTTCCTTCGTTTTCCTTCTGTACGTCTGTGATCTGTAAAGTGCAGTTTGCCTTCTCGTCTCCCAGGTAACTGTATCCACGGCTGTTGTTGGGTGAATCACTGCTGTACACAGCCGGGGTGATGCCATGACAAATGAAATGGTCCTGGCACCAGCGGACCCTGATAATCTCCACTGGAATTTCTACAGCCTTTTCAATGATGGTCTCTTGAGGAGTGAACGTGCAGGGGAGGGTGACTGTCGATCCATTCACAGCACAGACATCGGGAGGATAGATTACCCTTTGACCAAACACACCTGAAAGTTAATGGCAAATGGTAAATGGACTCCACTTACAGTATATAGCGCTGTTCCCATGGTTTTTCACTGACTCAAAATGCTTTACTTTGTTTTTTGTACACATTCACCCATTCACATACACACTCAGCAGCTACCAGGCAGGGTGCAAGCTAACTATCGGGAGACATTTAGGGTTCAGTGTCTCTTTGCCCAGGGACACTTGGACATGTGGCGGGGAGACGGGGGATCGAACCAACGACCCTGCACTCCAGTGGACTACCGCCCTACACACTTCACCACAGACGCCCTAAGCACTGTCATCATCCGTCTACGTCCGCCCCACAGCCCAATATATAGCCCATATCAGATAGAACTATTTGATTGGCAGCTTCGACTTTTCCGACATAGTTAATGAGATGGACTAACAGGCTGAGAAAATTAAATGTTCATCAGCAGGTCTGGATTTTCTAGGCTAAGAAAATAGACCGAAAAAGCCGATTTGAAGATGTTTGAAGTAAGCAAACCCAAACTGTGAGAACAACATCAGTAAAGAGACGTTAAGTTTTGGACAATGTAATATTCATGTCATGATCTGTCTGTTTCTCGTCTTGTTTTGGTGGTTTCCTTGTGTTTCCTGTTTTATTTTGGTATGTCTGTCTTGTTTCTCCCCATGTCCTGTCAAGTTTCCCTCCTGTGTGATTACTGGCCCCTCCCTGTGTGTGTGTGTGTGTGTGTGTGTGTGTGTGTGTGTGTGTGTGTGTGTGTGTGTGTGTGTGTGTGTGTGTGTGTGTGTGTGTGTGTGTGTGTGTGGGTGGGTGGGTGGGTGGGTGGGTGTGTGTGGGTGTGGGTGTGTGTGTGTGTGCGTGCGTGAGAATAAATGATCCCTTACCTCGTCTGCATTTGGGTTCTACTTGCCTGTCTGCCTGCCGCTAAACCCTGACAATTCAATATTCAAAAGTCTATGACTCACCAGCCAGCAGGAACAGAAAGCCCCACGGAATGTGTTTGACCCAAACTGCCATCCTTAGATTTCACTTGTTTCTTGTTCAAATGTCGAATCAAACTGAAGCAGCGCTGATGAAGACACCGACTGACAAGACTTCACTGTCTATGTGCTTTTTAACTTCCTCCTTCTATCCTTTAAGAGAAGTACTGTATTTGTTAAGCCGTTTCCTGTGATGTGCTCACCTTAAGTTGAAGCATACTATGTAATACAGGGCTGTAGCTTTAGCCAGCATCCAAAATGATCTACTAAAAAAGATTCACTCCCAGTCAAAAGTGTTACTGTTCAACAGACAATGTACTTTTATTTCATGGTTTACCAAATTGTATAAATTCTTTTTTGTTGCATTTTTCTCATGCTTTATTAACAGTGTCTCTAGAGACAGAGATTAAATGGGTCAGAGAGGGGAATAACATGCAGAGAACGACCCGGGCTGGATTCTTACCCGGGTCTGCTGTGAAGTGGACTGAGACTCTATGGAGGAGGGGTGTGGGTGGATGTCATCCCTCTCACTACTACACCAGGGCTGCGCCTCACTGTCTTTGTGGTTTTTGAACTTCCTCTTTTTATATTTCGAGAGAAGTATTTACCAAGAAAGTGTTTCCTGTGATGTTGACGCCAAATTGAATGGCCTTTGTTGTTGTGTCATCGTTTTTTTTGTCAACTGCCTTATTTTTTCTTTGTGTTTTTTGTCATTTAAATGGTAAATGGCAAACAGACTCCACTTATATAGCGCTTTTTAGCCGATTTTCTCAGCCCCAGAGCGCTTTACATTTCTGACCACATTCACCCATTCATACACACACTCATTTAGACATTTAAACACTCACTGCTGCTGGAGAATGCCACACTGTATTTCGTTGTGTATTTCAATGACGATAAAATCCTTGAGTCTTGATTGAACGTTGGTCAGACACTGAAAATGGACAAAATAAACAGTGAGCTACAGAATAGTAAAATAATATCAGGGCCAGTGGTGGGGAAATAATAAAAAGGGAAAGTTGTTTGTGTCATTAAACACTTGAAGAATGTTTACCTCTTAACCTTACACTCTTAACCTGCAATTTTATTTTATTTAAATGTTCTATTTCTTCTCATTAGCTTTTAAATGTTTTATTTCTATTAATTTGCTTTTCTAATGTGTATGATGTATTCTAATCTTGCCCCTGTAAAGCACTTTGAGTGGCCTTGTGTCTGAATGGTGCTATATAAATAAACTTGCCTTGCCTTACCTTGCCTAAAGGTTGAGAAAAAGTTTTATCGTCTAAAATAGTATTTTTCCAAACCCTTTAGTTTTACAGTGTGTGCTTTTCAGTGTGCTGAAGTAAAAAATAACAGACGTCACGCTGATCACTTTGTCCTTGCCGTGCCTATTTCACAGACCGTCTTGACCAATCAGAAGACGGCACGGCTCGGCGATCGCCTCTTGAGTTTTAGTTCAAGGACTCGCGGTTCCACCAAGACGCACAGATGAGGACATGGGGCCAAGGGAGCAACTTTGGGTTTAGAATAGAATACAGCTCTGGAAAAAATTAAGATACCACTCCATATAATCAGTGTCTCTCGTTTTACTATTTAGAGGCATATGTTAGAGTAGAATGAACATTTTGGGTTTATTCTAAAGACTGCTGACAACATTTCCACCAAATTCCCCCAGAAATACTGTCATTGAGAGCATTTCTATTGAGTAATGTAGAGATGAAGATTTAAGAAAAAGCCAGACATGGTCTCTTCATTTTTTCCGAAGCTTTATTTGTCATTCGGTAAAATACAGTTCATTTACACAACAAAATTAAGGTGCTGTTCTTGTTCAGTGCTTTTAAAAAAATAAAAAAATAAATAAGAATAAAAGTACAAAATATTAATAAATATATAACAACAATAATCACTCCCCCTCCCTTCCACTTAATTTTTTTTGAGGGGGGCGCTCGTGGTGTAGTGGTGAGAGCTTATTCTTCATCCCCCCCACCTCCCCCCCACCCCCAGAACTTACATCCTGAAATCCAGTAGCAGCAAACATATGTAATAACAAAAAAAAATATTTTATGTTTTCGGCTCTTGTGTATTTTCTTTTGTATGTTTTTTATATATCTTTATTGTTTTTTTCCCTTGATTCTTTAGCTATATATTTTTTTATTTTAATGTATTTTTTATTGTGTTTTTTTCAAATATTCAGATTTTTTTTGGGTGTGTCAAATGAATCTAGAATAAACATGCTTTTAAGATGGTCAACATTTCTGTATTCTTAATCCTTATTTTGATTGTTTTTTATATAATATTCTAATATTTTGAGATATTGGATTGTATAATTCCATGAGCTGTAAACCGTAATCATCAAAATTAAACCACAAGAAAGGCCTGACATATTTAACTCTGTGTAATGAATCTAGAAAATAAAAAATGTCACTTTTTTTAATGGACTTTTCTATATTCCATTTTTTCAGATGCACCTGTATGTGATAACAACTAAACTTTACCAAAACTAACCCTGTGTTCCAATACCCATATTTCCCTACTATTTAGTATGCCAGAAAAAGATTTAGGACGTCCCAAAGCATGCACATCAATTGTAGTATGCTGAAAATACATAAATGCCCCACTAACTCCAATTGCATTTTGGAGTATTCGTCTTTATTCTTGACAATTCTCGACATAATGAAAAACAAATCTTTCTTATGTGATTTTTTTTCTCTCATGTGTTCCTCAAACTCTTCTGTACTTTAGTATGTAGTGTGGTAAAAAGAAAGAGTATGTGATTTGGAACGCAGGGTAAAGCTAGACCCTTGCCTGAAGAAGAGTATGAGTAGGAGGGATGAAGGTGTGTTTTTTGGACCCTTCTCACGGTGACTCAGCAGGTCTGTGGCTTTATAAGGAGCCAGAGATTCTCAGTCTGTCACCACGGACACAATGGCCTGGTTGCTAAGCGTCGCCTGCCTCCTGGTCTGCTGCCCGGAGCTGCTGCACGGGAAAGCCTCAGGTAAAACTCACCTGGAACTCTCTCTGAAAATATGACAAATTTAAGAAATTATATTTTTTCAAGGCATTTGTCTGAACAAGATTTTTTTGTTTTGAGGCTGAGTTTGAAGGAAAACTGCCGACATTTTAGCCAAGTAATTTTCTAACCCTAACCCTTTTTAAATAACTCAATATAATTCATATGATATGTAACTAATTTCCAACAATAACCATTGCACCAAGTTATTCTCTGTCAAGCAGATAACAATCAAAACCATGTCAGTCAAAAAACTAATCTTTTACATTTTAGATTTCTTTATTTAGAAGGGACGGCGCACATTATTAAACAGGTAAAACTCACCTGGAACTCTGTCTGTCTGAAAAAATTAAGAAGTTAATGCTTTTTATTTATTTCAGGTAAAACTCACACCAAACTCTTTTCTATTTTTAGATTTCTTTATTTAGAAGGGACAGCGCACATTAATAAACATGAGTGAACCAAAGTTCAACATGTAAAGTAAACAGGTAAAACTCACCTGGAACTCTGTAGGAAAAAATGTCAAGTTTAAGAAATAATATTTTTTCAAGGCATCTGTCTTGGCTAGATTTTTTATTTTTGAGGCTGAGTTTGAAGGAAAACTGGCGACATTTTAGCAAAGTAATTATTATTTGTTGATATAAATCAATATAATTCATATGTTATTATGTAACTAATTTCTAACAATAACAGTTGCACCAAGTTATTCTTTGTCAAACGGTAACAAACAAAACCATCTCGTCAAAATGTTGATTCAAACATTGAACAGTTTTACATCTGTCTGGCAATGATCTCAGGTAAATTCAACTGAACATGTGTCTGTCCTGAAATTATCAATTTAGGGAAACTAAAAAATATATTTTTTTTGAGTTTTGAGGTTAAAAACTAAAACTCTTCAGTTT
Source organism: Hyperoplus lanceolatus (assembly GCA_026929865.2). Classification (NCBI taxonomy): domain Eukaryota; kingdom Metazoa; phylum Chordata; class Actinopteri; order Uranoscopiformes; family Ammodytidae; genus Hyperoplus; species Hyperoplus lanceolatus. The sequence continues at coordinate 35,452,862 of CM049401.1, forward strand.
GAGGGATAACTGCCCACAACTAAATATATTTTGTTGAGATAACTCAATATAGTTCATATGTAATGTAACTTAACATGTTGAGTTCTACAAACTCAAAATTCCAAAAAGTAAAAGTTGCATCAGAGGGAAAATGAGTTTCAGAAATATTTAAAAGTTCCTCGCAGCACCTTTAAATCCTAATGTTATAGGAATTATTTTATTAAACAACCCAAGTGTTTTAATAACGAGATCTGAGTCAGGCCTTCTTGAAAGCAGGCAAAGTTTTTACTTGCAACAGCAAAAGCAAGGGTTCGATCCAGACGCCACACAAGCACAAGTGTGGCATCATGATTGAGACAACGAAATGAACAGTGTACAGAGATTATATGCAAGAGAAAGGTGTATGCGAACCAAACTAGGTTTGTGTGTCCAGGGTCCTTGAGTTTCTGGAAAATATGGGGGATGAGTTTTAATTACACTGATAGTGCAAGAAGTCCTCGACCTTGGACATATGTGTGTGTTGCTTCCCAGTATCTGTGTGCCAAAATTCCTTACGAGGCAGTTTTACTTCTTCAAGGCTAAAAAACAAGTAATCAGCAGATGTTGTCCTAAATGCAAGTTTAGCAAAACTCTTTGGAGCTCTTTAAGTTTACTGGGACAAAGTTCAACAGGCAGAAAGCTGTTTGAGCATTAAAATATAATACAATCATAAGGCAAATTAAATTCCGTTAACACCTAACAAGTCGACTAATGAAACAACTAACGTTTAAAAGTTAAGTGTTCATTAGACCATATGATGCCATTGTTTCCTGTTGTTGTTGTTGTTGCCGTGGTGATGCAGAGTACCAGCTGGAGTCAGAGACACTGAGTCGATGTGAGTCACTAAGGGGCGTGGCTGTTACCGGGCAACAAGGTGACCACACCCCCCACTGCACAGAGGACGGAAGTTTCAGGTTTGTATTTTTTATTTTCCCATTTCTATGTGATTTATATCTACATAACAAACAGGCCATTTTTAGAAGCCCCTGATTGGTTCATGTAGTCATCAATCTAGCCTCCAGTCAGACCGGACCCTCCCCTACTTTCTGTCTGTTAGTGGAAGGCAGCCCCTGATTGGTTCATGTAGTCATCAATCTAGCCTCCAGTCATACCGGACCCGGTGTGTGTGTGGGTGTGTGTGTGTGTGTGTGTGTGTGTGTGTGTGTGTGTGTGTGTGTGTGTGTGTGTGTGTGTGTGTGTGTGTGTGTGTGTGTGTGTGTGTGTGTGTAGGCATGTACAGTGCAGTGGGCGCGGTCAGGAGTGTTGGTGTGTCGATGCTGAAGGTCAGGAGGTTCTTGGGACTCGAACCAACGGCTCATCTGCTCCACACTGTGAGAAACACAACAATTTATATTTATACGTCACACACTCATTTAAAGTCTCTACGAGGAACTTTTAAATATTTCTGAAACAGTCTAATTTTTCCTCTGATGATCATAAATTACATGTAACAGCAAATGAGACCATCATTGCAAAGAATGCTATTTTTATATAGTTTTTTGAATGCCTTTGTCATGGGTATACGCTCACCCAGGAACAACAGCTGGCGTGGTAGAAACACTACCGCTTTTGTCCAAAGGGGGGCGCAAGAATTAACACAAACTGAAGATCCTCGTAGCCAGTTTAAATAATTTTTTAATTTGTATTTTAACCATATAAACTAAATTAACTTGTGTTTCAAAGGCATTAGGAAAAACTATACAAAAATAGCATTCTTTGCACTCATGGTCTGGTTTGCTGTTACATGTCATTTATGATCATCAGAGGAAAAATAAGACTGTTTCAGAAATATTTAAAAGTTCCTCATAGCTACTTTAACACACAATAAAAATTGTGAATAAAAACATTATATACATTTATATACAGTATATTATTTATATTATTTACATTTTAACCAGATAAACTCAATGTACCTGTCTGTCTGTTTTGCAGGTCCGTCTCCATGCCAGTTGCAGTCCGTGTTGCAGTGTTCCCCTTCTGGCCTGTTTGAGGCAGTTCAGTGTGACGCCACTAGGGGGCAGTGTTGGTGTGTGGACCAGGACGGGATGGAGCTGTATGGGACAAGACAGAGCGGGACCCCACATCGCTGTATGTACAAGTATTCACTGCTGAAAACTTGGAAACTTTAACACTATGGCTGTGTCTTGATTCAGGGGTTGCAGCCTTGGTAGGACGCATTCTCGCGGTCTATGAAGGCTATAGCCTATGAAGGCCGATTTTAAGGCCGGTTCCAAGGCCAACTAGCCTTGTTAAACGAGACGGTCTCCGCAGGTCTCCGTTTACGAGCATTTGCGGTTTACGTAACAAGCCGTTACCTTGCGTGACGACTCGCCGCTCCTGTGCTGCCTAGCAACCCTGATTGCTGCCAACGGAGACAGCCTTGTCAATGGAGGAAAAAAGAAAAATAAGTTGCCTACCAGACGAAAAGAAAAAAAAGTACAAGAAAAAAAAAAGGAAGATAAAAGTTAAGAAGATGGAGCAACACGTTGCTGTTTTGTTATTTCTTATTTTATTTTATGCAATCTCTGAAAAAAACGCAATGAATCTTGGGATATGTTGGGCCAAGAAGGATCCATCTGATGCAGCCTTCAAAACCGTGAAACGAAGGCTGCATTTCTCGACCGCATATGAGGAGCCTTGCAAGGAGCCTTGCAAATGGGACAGCCTTTGCGCGCCGCTATGACGCAATCGGTCTTCAAATGCAGCCTACGTAGACCGCAACCCCTGAATCAAGACACAGCCATTATCTTATCTATATACAGTATATACACAGCCTGGACTCTGTAAACCGGTAGTCAATGTAAAGAAAGGGGCCCACAGTAGCTCAAATTCATTTGGCCAGTGCATATGTAAAACAGAGAAGAAGAAAAGCTAAGGTTATAGTTGTACATGCAGACGCACACACACACACACACACACACACACACACACACACACACACACACACACACACACACACAGTTTTTTTCAAAATGCCTTGTGTACAACTGACAAAATTGACTTTCTTACACACAAACACACACACACACACACACACACACACACACACACACACACACACACACACATGATGACGGCCTTTGCCCCTCAGGCCCCGGGGTGTGTGAGGTGAGATCGAGGCGCTTGCTGCACGGAGGTGTCTCTGTCTCTCCTCCACAGTGCAAAGCAGACGGAAGCTTCAGACCGGTTCAGTGTCAGATGATCAACGAAACGGACCGCACACAGGTGGACCTACTGCACGCATTCAACAGGTAATACACTGTCTGTCTGTCTGTCTGTCTGTCTGTCTGTCTACAGTATCTATCTATCTATTCATTTATCCATCTTTGAATATAGAAACTTTGCCAGTTGATTACTGACACGCAAACAATTATTTATAAGCAAGCGGTAAGGGGCTAGGGAATGCATTATGTCAATAAATGTCCTCACAAGTTTAGTTTAGTTTAGTTTAGTTTATTTCGTTCAAAACATATTCACAACATTACTTACATAAGTTAAAAAAAACAGAACAAAAAAACAAAACAATAAAAAACACACAAAATAAAACAAAATTGTCATCACAATTTATATATTAATTTTTTATAAATAGTATTGATCGAAAAGGTGTAGGCTGAAGCCTTAGCTTATTGCGCCTACCCTTTTTACATTATGTTTATTTATTCATTATTCGTTGGTCCCTCAGGATCTTATTTAATTATTATATATATATACACACATACACATACACATACATATACATATACATATACACACATACATACACACACATATACATACATATATATATACATACATATACACACATATATATATATACATATATATACACATACATACATACATATACACATACCTGTTTTAATAATTTATTTGATAGTTATTGTAAACATTATTGCTATAATTAATTCATTACATGTAAAGTTATGACACAAAACAAAATACATCCACAACACACATTCACAGTGCCATTCATGCCTCACTTTTATATTTGTTAAGCATCTTCTTTTTCAGTATTTTTTTAAATCTTTGCACCGTGTCACACGTTTTAATTTCTTCATCCAAGACATTCCACATGTTTACTCATTTTACCGATAAACATCTTTGTTTTACATTTGTTCTTATATTTATCTTGGTAAACATGCACATTCCCCTTAGTTCATACTTGCTCTGTCTAATCTGAAACAACTTCTGGATACAGTCTGGAACTATCCTGTTTTTGACTTTATACATTATTTGCATTGTTTTGAACTCCACCAAGTCTCTAAATTTTAGTGCGTTTGAGTTTATAAATAATGTATTGGTTGGTTCAAGATATTCTGCTCTATTAATGATTCTGATTGCCCTCTTTTGTAAAATAAAAATAGGGTTGGTAACAGTTTAGTACGTGTTTCCCCGTATTTCCACACAGTATGTAATGTATGGTACATTACATACTGTGTGTAACCAAAAGTATAACCAAACAAACGTGTGTGTGTGTGTGTGTGTGTGTGTGTGTGTGTGTGTGTGTGTGTGTGTGTGTGTGTGTGTGTGTGTGTGTGTGTGTGTGTGTGTGTGTGTGTGTGTGTGTGTGTGTGTTTTTCAGGTTTCCAGAAGCTTTCGAGACGTTCAGCAGTTTTAGGAAAGCTTTCCCGATGGTTTCCTCCTACTGTTTCTGTTCAGACAGCAGAGGCAGAGAGCTGGACAACACAGGTA